>CAJPEV010001506.1:0-64322 GCA_905338385.1 Darwinula stevensoni
GCGGCACCGACCAATCTATTTTTGGCATGTTTAAGTCTCCGAAGAGCAATACCTGCTTCGAGATCTCGCGGATCCTACGCATGAGTGCAAAATATGCTGCTTCATCCTCGAACGATGAAATGAAATGAATATGAAAATATGAAAGCTAGGGATGAATATTTCCTTTTTTAAAAGTCGTAATCATTTTACACCTGACACATTCACTATATTATGCCTGGAAATGTTAGGGTTAAACCAGTAAGAATTGGAATTATTCCTTCAGTTGTCCTCGAGACAGAACATTGGCATTTAACGGGTTACTCAGCTTACGTGCAAATTGGTTAATGGTTCATTTTTATAATTTCATGTAAGTTTATCTTCTATAAATACTTCCATGCTAGTGAGAACAGTAACTATATTTCTTGATTGCATCACTTCGTGCATAACCTCTCTTAAATCCGCATTCCAGTCGGATTTCCACGATATGCTCAGTCAGCTTCAAAGCATTCAAGGTGCAATTTCCTGGCCACGAAGGGCTTTGAATATTACCTCTTCGAGGGCATTTGTTCCAAGATAACTCGAAGCATGAACTCCCGATGTGTTAATGATTGAATTGGGGGGGAGTGTGGTATAGAAATAATCAATTAAACTCTTGAATTTTTTTTATCTACATGTTTTTTAACAATACTTAATGCAACAATTGTTTTCTACTTTGGCTCCCAGTCTGCTGTGAGTCTGACAAGAAATTCAAATACGTTAGAAACATTTTTTCTTGTCCACAAGAGAAATCCCTTCAAGTGGTATGTGCGTTGCCTAAATATATACTTGTATATATTTTTTTTTATCCAATTGGGATGACGACCTTTAATCCTTCATGCATGATTCATTGTTTTCCAGTCCCCGATTACACCGAGAAATACTCGAGGAAACTTTTCTTTCTTCGATGAATGTGCCTCGTGAAACTGAACCGCAAGCGAATCATGGTCCTGGAAATTCAAACATTTTACTGGGGATTGAAAGTGAATCATGGGCCTGGAGATTCCAAGACCAATAGGATACGATTCGGAAAACTCCTCGGTAAAATTTGAATGTAACATTCAGGTTTCCAATGAAGATGAGCGATATGTTTGCTTGTAATGTTGTCGAGAAGGAACAGCATGGAATATGAAATTGTTCAATGCACATTGCGAATGAAAATCCGTACGTATTTCCGTAATTGTGAATGGTTGGTACATGATTTGACTCTTGGGAATCACTGCCCACCAAATTATATACATAGGAGATTATTTTCACGACTGGCGTAAAAAAAGTAAGACTCGAGTTTTGAAGAAACCTTCCCGGAACGACGAATTTACAAGCACTAAAGTTCCTTCACATGTTCCTGAAATTTCATGATGGGATTCAAGAAAGGTGTCAATAGAAGCTGAAAGAGAACTTCCTCCTCAAAGCCCCACGGGACCAATTTCAACGATGCCATTTTGCAATCAAGTATTGGTTTAATGGTGGAGCAAGTCAGTATCATGGATGTGCAAGGATTCATCAAATCAAAAACTATACTATGATACCTGCCTTCCTAGAATGTAATGAAAGATTGCAAGTCTCAGCAATGAAGTTTTTTTTCATATCAACAGGGCATCTCATTCGGAAAATACGAGGTAAATATGCTACCATCACGGACTGAACACCTTTGGAAATTCAGGGGGAAAATAAATTAACTGTTAATGAAAGTCATTCCCGGACATGAGAGACAGAGAAGCAGAATGGGCGATTCAGGAAAAGAGCGCTTAAAACACCAAGTCCTGCATTTTTATTGATTCATAGACTGACAGGCGACGTGCACGCCACATCCCGCTGGTGGCTTGGTGGCTTGAAAATTGACCGTAGATGTCAGCAGCGGGATTCTGACAGCTGTAATTTATTAGTAACTTCTTTCGTTGTATAGGCATCGTAATTCATGTCTTTTAAAAAAAAAGCAATAATTTTAGGTTGGAATCAGTGTGCCTTGATGAGCAATCTCTCATCTGCTCCTTCGTGGAAGAAATGCCAGTAGTATGAAATGGTCAAAATTTATCCAAATTGCGAAAAATATGGAAGTTATTCCAAATTTCGTTTCGGAAGAGAAAGGAACTTCAAATGATATCAAACGAAGCACTTGGTATGCATGTAAAATATCGCCAAAGAAAGTACTAGTTCAGAGACGCCCTATGGAAATTAGGGAACTCCCTCCGACCGATTCGAAGGTCCTGCCATGAAGCTTGGTCTTATTTCTTTGTCTCTGTCGTGAGAAAGGAGTGGATATCTTTATTTGTGCTTATACCTATCATTATGCCCTCTCCGCGCCCTCACTCGCGTCATGGACGAAGAAATTAAGGCCTGTTCTTGGACGCCTAGTTGTTCCCATTTCTCGAGGACAGAGGTGCTAATTAGCACGTTGGACGATCGGAAATGTATCATTTAGGCGAATTACCTTTTTTTTTACTATACATGAATTAACCCATGCCAAATGATGCGCATAGGGATGGAGGAAATTCTCCGCTACAACCAACTCTAAGCCTGATCATGTCCGCTGGCAGATTCTGTCGACGAAAGCTCATCGCTCTAATGAATGAAATTCATGCATAAAAATTCCCCTCAGACTTCAGCTGAAGTCTTTTAATACTTCGACTCAAGAAAAAAATCTGATTGTCCGTCATTTGAGACGTGTGTCAACTGAACAAACAGCAGAAATATATTAGTAACTATTCTTTCTCTGGGTCATAAGCCATGACTTATAATTCCAGTTTTTTTTTAAGTTTTTTAATCTGCAGAATGTTGAAATCAGTGTGTATCGATGAGAAAAGTGTAATCGATCTTTTTTGAAAAAATGCCCTTGGAATTCATTGTGCAATGTTTTTCCAAATGTCTGCGAAATATGTTGTAGTTATTCAAATTTTCGTTTCGAAAGCGAAGGGAATGTCTTCCAATGATGTTGAGCGAAGCATTCTGCAGCCGGAAAACTTAAAACACCTAGGAAGAAAATAGAAGTTTAGAGACACTCAACTCAGAGCAGTCTGGAACGTCTTGGAATCTATTTCAAGATTGCCGCCGAGATCGACGGATCAAGGGCTATATTCCCCACGTGCGTCGTGGAATAAGAGTAAAATCTTGCGCCTTATGAAAAAAAAAATTCTCTTAAACAGATCCCATACGGTCTGCACAGCGGCGAATGTCGAGCGGGTGTGTCTCTCCCGAATTTCAATTTGGAGGCTTTGGCAAACTGAACTTCCTGGTTTCGCTTTATTTTTTTGGATGTTTTGCGGCGAAAGAACGTCGTTGATGGACGTGTGCAAAACAAGGGGTTGGTTGATTCGCGTCTCGTATACAAAACCGAATGCGCGATCACGAGGATAACCAAGGATGATCGAGGATAATCCAGGTCGTGTTACGCCGCAGATTTTTTTCGAAAAAAAAAATTAACTGTTTCCACATACATTTAAAATATCGTGAAACCTTGGCAAAACACATTATATTTTTAGGGTCTTCCACTTCACGCCTAAATGTCAAATCTGCAAGTAAATATTAGGAGAAAATGCGCACATCATCACCACTTCATCTGTAATGGTGACAACCGCGTGCAGGAAAATGGGAAATTGGAGCAAACCACGCGCGTCCAAGACCTTCATGATGTTGTCTTCCGACAATCGCAATTCTGGGTACCGGCATCGGCGGTTCGCCAAGCGATGGATTATCGCGCTGGTTGCGGATGCAACCGCACGGCCCTCATCTTCAAAAATCCGCGCAATTCCCATTCGATTCACTCAGGTCATTCGGTGATATTCAATATCAACAACCTATCCTCTCCCTTGGATCGGCACGATCTTTTCTTGCTGCTATATAGAGTAATGCATAGAGAAGTTTCATCGTGCTCCCGCAAGTTATTTGCAGGATATATTAGGATAATCCCAGTCGCGACACACACCAGAAAGTTTTCCAATCGAAAACCCTGTGTGCGCAAAAGTCGTTCTTCCCTTCAGACGTGCAACGTCAACGGAAACTACAAAATTATGTTTATTTTAGGACGTGCATTGATTTATTGATGAGAGACCCGGCCGATACCGCGCTGATTCATTCGCATGCGTAGAAGGCAGAGAAAGTTTCCCAAACCTTGTGGATACTACACCTCAGGAAACATTTCCAGTTAATGCAGATTGGTTCACGAGGACAATCAAATCATGGCTTAGTCCACATGATCCATGGGGATGAAAATGGAAAACTCTATAATTCGACGAGAATCCTTCCAGGTGCTGGATGTGTCACCTTTCGTGGGGCACTGTCAGAATATGTCAATCACATAAATATTTACACATACAATTTCGCTTGCGGTAATTTGTGGACTCTTCTCAAAAAACTCTTCACAATAGTGTAATACATTGGACATAATCCGATTCTAAATATTGTGATAACGCTTGCAACAGGAAACGAAGAAAAAAAAAGGCATGCCCAATTGAGACATTAGAAACACCCCAAAAATATGCCGATTTCGACCTCGGAGCGTCGCCAGTCGACCTCCAAAGTGACTTATTCCGGCAACTTAATTTCGCAGAAATATCCAGAGATCGAGGTGGTGTTGGTGCAGGCGTTACTTGCCCAGTGGCCGCTGCAGCAGGTGGGGTCCGGTTCCGCGTGGACGGCGATCATCAGGCATCCGATCTGCTTGGGTTCGGAGGTGTCGAACCGCCCCTGGCCCTTCCCCGTCACGTTCTGGAAAGTGCCTGCGGGAACCCCATGGATGCCGGACGGTGTGGGTGTGGAGTCGGCCCTCGCGGAGACACTTCGATAAAATTAGTGTCTGATGTACATCCGCGTTTGCCGGAGAGGTACCACATTCCATGGAATGCGCTTATGCCTCGTCTGCCTGATTTTTCCGTCGTTTCTGGTGTAGGTAGTTTTTTATTATTACATATTTTCAATTAAATGAGATGATGAATATTCTCATTGAAATGACCGAAGCTCCATAGAATTCCGTCAGCTGTTCCTAGATTCTGGAAGAGTTATCTCCTTTGTGGAGAGATATTTTCTTGCTATTCGTTCTTCGCTTGAAAAATATGCCGAATTTTCCTTGTTGAATCAAACAAATATATGTATCGATAAATTACCACATTAAAAAACCTCATCTGGTTGGAAACCGTCACTCACCGTCAGAAAAAGCCCAATGGTCCGCGTCCTTCCAGTGTCTCCCATCGATCCAGAAGTATCCGGAGCCGCCTGCCGGGCCGGCGTAGACTTCGAGGGCCACGACGGCCTCGCTCATGAAGTCGTGGACCGCCTGGTTGCCGTCGATGGCGAGTCGGCCGCCGTCCGCCTCGCAAGCCGCCTTCGCCTGGTTCCGGTTCGTTTTCTCGGCGACGATTTTCAAGTAGCTCGGCGTGCCTGGAACCCGGGCGTAGTCTGCGGAGAAGTAATTTCCAGATGATTGCGGCCGACTAAATTTCTCCTGGAAGTCATTGACTCTTCATTAAGAAGTTCATTCTATGCTCGGCTCAGAGTCTCATCAGATCAGTGGCGATTTCGCGTCATCAGAAATATCTGAAGGATACGGTTCCATTTACGATGGGGATTGTTCAGGTTTATCCTATGGTCTTGCCGAAAAGAAAAGGGAAGAGAGGAAATCTGAGAACGAACCAAAATCATTTGATAATCTTTGACCCAATTGGGAAACATTTCTGGCTTGTATTTCCTCGTTGGATGAGACGCAACCAGGCAACCATCGGGATTCCTCGAGGGAGATTCCATTGGGACCTTCGACTTACCCGCGTCCGTCACTTCTCGGTAGCAGAAGTTGCTGTTGGGATCGAAAGTCCTTGCTGGGTCGTAGGTGCCGCTCAGCCGACAGTCCACAGATCCGGATCCGAAGGTCACGGAGAAGGTGAAGCAATTCGTGCAGGCGTTTCTAAATAACATTTGAAAAATGTGGTCTCGGCGAACAGGAAAATTGGCTTCAAACAAAATTCTTCCTGTGATGCAGTTTCATCCCCAAGTAGAAGAACGATTAATCGTTACTCTACTTGTGACTGATGACCAGGCCATCAATTTTGTCGTTAAGGTTGCCGAGTTTCGAGCTGACTATATGAACGGGAATATAGGTTCCTTCCGAATGAAGTATCTCCATGACATGACCTCTTCTCTTACGTTCATAGATGCATCACATCACAATAATTCCTCACTTTCGAAATACAAAATTAGAATGCTACGGTTTGAGAACCCTTCATCATATGAGGAAATTAGATTCTTCCACTGAAAGTCTTACATTGAATTCTTAATTAAATTCTCTTGTGCCGCTCTTGACCAAATTCTAGTATTTCCTTTAATGTGCAAAAGACTCACTGGAAACACGCCATGGAGCAATCTAACGCCGAGCGTGCGTTTAGCTGATAGTCGGGAGAACTGATCTGCATGGTGCTGTTCCCAGAGGGGTAGAACCGTCCCGTCTTGATGTCAGCCGCCGTCGTCCAAAAGACCCATGCGAAGAGCCAGGCGACCCTTCCCATCTTCCAGGCGTAGCCTCCAACAGGTGAATGTGGGAGGAAGTCCAACGCGTGAAGCTAGGGTCTCGGGTCGATTGCCAGGGGAAATCGTGGTGCGAGCACTCCCTCCGACCGATTCGAAGGTCCTGCCATCATGTTCGGTTTTCTTTCTTTCTCTGTCGTCAGAAGAATGGGTTATCTTTGCGTGTGCTTATGCCTATCATTACGCCCCATCCGCACCCTCACTCACGTCATGGATGAAGAAATTAAGGCCAGTTCTTGCACCCTTCATTGTTTCCATCTCTCAAGGATTGCGGTGCTGAGTTGTGCATTCGACGTTGGACGATCCGTATAATTTAGGCGAATACGTTTTTGTCGTCATGCATCAATTAACCCATGCCAAATGATGCGCTTCGGGAAAGAGGAAATTCTCCAACATAACCAACTCTAAATCTGATCAAGTCCGCTGACTGGTTCTGTCAGCGGACGAAGGTTCAACGCGCCAAAGAATGAGACACATTCATAAAAATCCCCTGAAGACTTTAGCCTTAAGCTAAAGTCTAGCAGACATTAACTCATGGACTCATGAAAGGAATTTTCCGATAGTCCGCCATTTGAGGCGTATGTCAAAAATGAATTCGGGTTAATAGAATTAGAAGATTTTGAAACTTTTAAATCCTGCCGTACAAATTATCCCAATTTTGAAATGACGAGTTTCCTCACTTATGTACGCTTGTAGACTTGGAAACCTTAATGTTTATTATTTTGATTGGCACATTTTCCGGCGACGAAGTTTGCCTTTCCTGCAGAGAAGACATTATTATGAGCTTCGATACTCAGCCTAATAAATCCAAAATAGTACTGCAATTCCCATTGATGTCCTTGGGCCAGTCATGAGTACCTGTCATTATTTGTCATTTCCGCTCGTCCTCGTCGGCCCCCTCTTGACGGTCGAAAGAGGACTCATATTTCTTCGCTCTGCTAATAAGCGTTAGGGTTGCCCTCGCTTTCGGCTTTGTGCAATCGACACTGCTTCGATCATGCGATACGCAAGAAAAAGGGGAGAACGAGTTTCTCAGGCTAAACGTACCCAGTTCCTTGGAAACTGGAAAAATTGAAGCGTTTCAATACGATAAATGAGGAACTTCCCCTGGAATTATTTGCTCTGTGTCGGTGTCAATGCAGATATCCTCAACGATTGCATTTGTGACATGACAGAAAATGAGAAAGCGACATCACCTCAAGTACTTATTCGAAGGTCAATTAGGAAGCTATGTCCTTTTTTTTCAAATTTGGGCTCTGAAGATACAAGAAATACCTACTAGAAACATCGATCGATCGACCCGAAATATTGATGGTGTATTGGCGCGTCAGTAGATTGAAGGCGCGGCGGAGGGGGTAGGAGGAGGATGGGCACGTGGAGGGTTGGGGGAGGGTGGGTATGTGGACGGTTGGAGGGTGTGGATAATGGCAGATTCAGTCATCTCTCGTTCGTGATCGGGGAGGGTGTGGCCATAGTGATGGGCAGGAAATACATCGATGCCTCCAGCTAACTATTATAGCATAGATGTCTTGGTCAATGTATTGTGAGTGCTCTTTTTTAGTGAAAATTTTTTTCCTATAGATATTCAGAAGGATTTCCCCGGCCGTGTCCACACGTTTTTTTTGCTGTTTTCCTTCGTTCGCAAATATTTCTTTTGCTGATCGGCATCAACGGTTTGCAATCTTACCGTTGGTAGATTACGATGGCTGCCGAAAAGCATATTTTATTCCTAACCCATCTGCGCAACTCTCATGCGATTCATTTGTTCCTTGCAGTAGCTTTGTGATAGTTAAGCCCCAAGATTTCCTCAAGATTGAAACGAGATTAATTTTTTTCGGATTTTTCTTTTCCTGTTACTTAACTAAAATGCAAAATTCGATGCGATCGGAAGAAATGCAGGCAACTTCGCTTTCTAAGAACCTATGAACAACCTGAGACAGTAAAAAATTTCCCCTATACTCATTCGCCATATTAGAAGCGATTTTACACGATCCAAAATGCGTGCGGAATTACGTCCATTGGAATATGTAAGTGGTCCAAACAGTGGGTTTCTCACACATACTCGCCAAAATAAAGGAACGTGTGCTTTCTTTGGGAATGCACCCGCCAAAATTATATTTTTTTTGCAATGGCGGAGGAGTCATTCTCATTTTTATTAACAGATGAGGCTGTTCGTTCCATATTTGGCGTAGCTCGCCTCTACTCCAATTTGGTCGGATTGATCAGATTATTAAATATTATTTTCCGCAAACCCAACCTTGAAGTCCTTTGGTGGGACCGTCGACTTAATTGAGGCTGTCACTTCTCGGCGGTAGAAGTTGCTGTTGGGCATCGGGAGTTGTTTCCGCGGATCACAGGTGTTGCTCAACCGAGAGTTCACAGATGTAGAACAAACAGTCACAGTGTAGATGAAGAAGTCCGCGCTGATTTTTTTTTAAAAGAAATATTAAAAAGTGCACGAATGGTTCATTCCATGAAGAATTGCCCTACTCATTATGAGTGATGGCCGAGCCTCTAATTATTTCTTAGAGGGGGGAGAGGTACCGGGATATCTCAATTTATACAGTGTATGGGGATAACAGCAAAATATGCAGGAAGGTTCCATTTGAATGAAGTTCATTGATGCCATGAAATCTTCACTTTCGTTCATTGAAGCAGCACATTAGAAATAATCTCTCTCTCTCTCCCTCTCCCTCTCTCCTTCTCTCTCTCTCCCTCTCTCGAAATACGGAACTCCAATGCTATGGTTTGAGTACCCTTCCTTAAATGAGAAAGTTGTATTTTCTTATTGACTTCGTATGTAGTTTCTCCTTTATTAATCTTAACAAAATTCCGGAATAATTTTAATGACACTGAAACAAAGCAAGCAATGGAACCATGTACGGCTCAACGTAATTCCAGCTGGAAGTCAGGAGACCTGATCTGCACGGTGTTTTTCCGGAGGGCCAAGAACCGTCCCGGCGTGATTTCAGCCGCCGTTATCCAAAGGAGCCAGGGAAAGAACCAGGCGACCCCTCCCATCATCTCGGCGTGGCCTCCAACGGGTGAATGTCGGTGGAAGTCCAACGGGCGATGGTAGGGTCTCGGAACGATTGCCAGGGGAAATCATGGTGCGGGCACTCCCTCCGATCGATTCGAAGGTCCTGCCATCATGTTCGGTTATATTTCTTTGTTACTCTCTGTCGTAAAAAAGGAAGGGTTGTCAATGTTGGTGCTTATGCCTAACATTACGCCACACCCGTGCCCTCACTTGCGTCATAGAATAAAAAACTAAGACTTGTTTTTATTGCACCTATCGTCGCGTCCATTTCTCAAATGTAGAAGTGATTAGTAGTGTATATCCTCGTTCAGAAATTGGTAAGGAATAATCCACCTGTCGTAGCTTTGCCATCATACCTCAATCGAATATCGTCTGGTGGTGCAAATCAGGAAGGTGAAAATTCTCCAAGACAACCAGTCCTGAATCTGATCGAGCGATCATGTCCGTGGACGAAGGCTTCACGTTCTGAAATAAGGGGATTCATGCATAAAGACTCTGTGGAGTCTTCAGTCTTCGACCTCGATCTGAGAAGTTCACAATGCTTCCCATGAAACTGAATGAATTTGCAGATAATCTGAAGTTTGAGGCGTACAGTATTTTGAAAGGAGATTAGTTGGGGGGGGGAGGGTGGGAGGTGAGGGGAGAAAGGTGGGAGGTTTGGGAGGGGAGGGTGTAAGGTTGGGAAGGTTGGAATGAGGGTGGGACGTTGGAGGTAATGGCGGATTCTGTCAACTCCCGTTCGTGATCGTAGAGGGAATGACCATTGTGACGGGTAATAAAAACTTCGATACCCTAATGCAAGTGTGTCAAACTGGCGGACCGCAGGCCGGATCCAATCAATTTTGTCCGACCTTCCGAAATTCCTTTTTAGCAGTTGGTTACGGAAAAGTGCTGTAAATTTCAGCCTATTTGCATTAAAGATTTGTGTTTTTATTGTGTTCTCTTATAATCCCTAAAGGCTTCCATCCGGCCCCAAGCCTCACCGAGTTTGACACTCATGCCCAAATGGATAGTAAGAGCCCTACCTATTTACCATAACTGCTGAGAAACATTTGGCAAGCAACGCCTTTTTTCGCCACTGGGCATCGGCGTCGACAGTATGCAAACCTACCGGTGAATCGACGAATTGGCATGACTCTAATTTGATTCACTTGCCCATAGGAGTAACTTTGGGATAATTCGATGTAGTGAGATTTGAAATGACCTTTTCCCAAGATTGCCTGAGAAGCAACAATCGCCTCTAAAAACCATGAGGAATTTCCGAGGAAGCTCGTTCTTTATTGAGAAAAGGATTCAAATAGTGTGGGGCATTTCCCAGTGAAGGATATGTCGAAGCGGACGGAATCCTCTGAATAGCGTTATCTCCTCATCCCTTCCTTCCTTCCTCCCCTGCGCCAAATATTGAAAATGTGTCGCATCCAGATGCGCCCTGGTTTTTTCGGAGCCCCCCGGGCCCTTGCGCCACGGTGGAAAAATGCTTCCTATTGCCTTTGGGCACGTCCGCGCTCCTTCGTCCCTCCGGCGTCCTGCTCCAGCCGACCCCGCCGACTCATCTCGCCTTCTCCTCGATGAATCATTTTCCATCTCATTTTCCGTGCAGAACAAAAATTTGAAAAAATCTGACCATTCTTGTGAACGCTTAGGAAACATACCTCTTTACCTTCCGATGCCTCGACGAATTAATAGCTATCAACAACTCCTCCATTTCAGTTAGATATGCAAAGAAAGCTCGAGATTGTTACTCACATGTTCATATTTGGCATAGGGACGCTCCTTGGTGTCGCGGAAAAAAAATTAGCATGAGTTCCAATGGAATTCATCAGCACACGTCGGAAGCGTGGTCTGTAATCGTGATAGAGAAAACTGGCACTTCATGAGTTATGGAGTCATTCGGTCTAGAGGGAATAATGGGCCTTTGGACAGTTCATTTCAGTGCGGGAGCCTCGCTTCCACCTCAGCAAAAGACCCAGTCGGGGTGCTCCTTCGGCCTGTATTTCAGCGGGCATTCCTGTTTGAATTGATGGTGTCTGGGGCCCGAGCCGAGCCAGAAGCCTCCTTCCCGACGGGTCGGGTAGGGTCTCATCGCCCCGCCGACGAATTCGTCGCAGTTGAAGCTGGCGTGCACCATCTGGAACAGAGAGGGTGGATGGCCTTCGATGGATGCTGTTGCAGCCGTTGGAATAAGTGCGGGACTCACGAAGTGCTGCTGGGCTTCGTTCCACAAAACGTGATGGAGAAGATACTGATCCAAGCCCCCGTCGTTGCTGGGTTCGCTCTCGAAGAGCATTTTTCTCCCCAGATAGTGGACGAAACTTCGATTCTGCGACACCTTTGCGCCCCAAAGACCTGTTAAAGTGCATGCATATGATACATTAACAGCGCCCTGACACGCTCAGGTGCATGTACATTGAACAATTTTAATTCTTCAAATTGAATGAGGAGCCACAGAGGCGCCATCGCTTTACTTTGCCTGGCAGGTTCCCGGAGTTCAACGAAATCACCCCTATAATAACTCCTATATATAATATAATAACTAAATAACCGGAAGCCATTCACATCCATTCGTAACGACCTCGAACCACCCACGGAGCGGAAACTTCCCCATGCGGCATCGTGCGTCGTGAGACTATGCTTGCTTTCGACGTTCCCTATCCAGCATACCGAGACATTTAAATTCCGTCGTCGTTTTTGATCTTCTAAGCAAATTCAACTTGGAAAACCGGTAATTTTGACCAACTGGATCGTTTTCGATATTTATTTATTTTTTCACATTTATCCCAGAAGATTCTCGGAGTACAGCCCGAAAAAGCCACAAGGAAATAACATCGAGGTGTCCGCAATACATTTGCGGTTTTCTAGTGGTTTTTCCTGAACATGCAACGATGACTTAAATCCCCAGAGAATAAAATTTCCCATCGCACCAACACAACGAAGTACTACTTTTTTTGTAGTCCGAATGAAATTCATTATAAATGCTTCTTCCTGCACATATTCCGGCCTCAGTGCTTACTCGAAGGGCAACACCACAGCATGTCACCCAGCTGCTTAAGACATATCCCTTGTCACGATCAGAATCGACCAAGTCCTCCAGGAAGGCAAAAGCGTTTCAAGTTGTTTGCATTTCTGAAGGACTTGAGAGAGAGAAAAAAAAAAAAACAAAAAGCGGCTCACCCACGAAGACAGGACCGTGGTGAGCCGAGTGATCCTTCATCGCGTGGAAGAGATACCCGGACTCCATCCATTCCTTCACGGCCGCGGACTCACGCTCGGACACCGGGGAATCCGAATCCCTAATGAAAGGCGGAAATCTTCGGTTGTGCTGCGCGGAATGACGTTACAGCCCTTCCCGCGATCAGCTCCATTCGAATCGAGGAAATCGCCGATGGAAATGTGAGGTAAAAATGAGAGGAAAAGAAGATAAGGAATCGAATGGAAAGGTCCTGCCCCCTTGAATTGCTTTCATTCAGTCTTATCCTCCTGGAAAGGTCACATTCTTCAAAATAAAAATAGATGAAAATTAAGGAAATTAATCCATCGTTTTTTACATTGCACATTGCACTAGTTGAAAAAAAAATTGCTTGACCTGTCTCGCTTCCCCTCAGGGGTCGCGTCCCCCCAAGTTTGAGAGACCCTGTATCAATTAAATATTCTCAAAATGACCCCCATTGCAACTAATGTATTCACGAACGCTCCAAGCACGATACGAGACCGCTCCATCCACTTGCTTGGCTATAACCCGTACAACTACCTGTCTATATCCGACCACGTACGTACGTCTCCTTGAAGCAAATGAATTCCGGGACGAGCGATACCCTCAGGGAGTTACAGCCCCAGGAATGCGCCCAAATCTCGTATTTCCGTCTTCTCTAGACAATATTGGAATTAGCTTCAGCCTATGTAACTCACTCGCTCACGATCGTCGACATGCATTAGATGGCAAGGCCATAATGAGAGAAACTTTGTAATTTATTTAGAACTGTAACCCATGAGTGTTCACGTTAACACTGACTACTCATGAAAACTTACTTCGAAGTAATTCGACTTAGTCAAACAAGGGCAATTCACTTTTGTGCCAGAGCAACTCATGATGAGGTTTGGACTCCTGGAACATGAAATTCCCAGTCATGAGGGTTGGAATATATTTCATCACAAATCTTACTATTTGGATTGGTTGCTAATGGAATTGATTTATATTGGGAAAATTGGGCCCTTTTGCCGATTTTCAATATGAGCAGAAAAAAATGAATTGGTGCCATTGAGAACTCATTTATGCGAGCAATTGCGAAGATTTCCTGCCCAGAGGTTCCTGGGAAACCAACAATCACAAATGTACCTTTCCACGAATCAAATCAAGTTCAAACTTGAGACATCCTTGAGCTTCAATTAGGGGGATATCCCACGCCGTCCCTCCAGCTGCACATCGCTGGCGGCAGGACGGACGGCGCCTGACCTAGACGGCGCCTGACCTAGACGGCGCCTGACCTGGACACGAAGGTGTCGACGAGGGGGTCCATCATGGGGAGGTATCGCCACACCCTCCCGTTGCTCTGAGTCGTCTGGATGTCTCCGACGATACCGGGGAGGTTTTCCACGTGGCAGAAGTCTAGATTGGGGAATTTGTCTTCCAGAGTCTTCATCCAAGACGCAACTTGTTCGTTCTCCCTCGAGTAATTCGTGTATATCCTCATCACCCAGCCTGCCGTCATGAAGCAAGAGGAATTGCAGGTAGAACATGCGCTAATTTAATGATTTTATGAAGTGCTACTATGTTTAATTGGGAGCTGTCGAAGGCCGAAAATTAATTCTTGAATTTAGATCTCACTTTACATCTCGGCTTGGGGAATTCCTTCGTACCTGGGTACCACTTATTGACGTATTCGGGGATCCCAGATATGAGCTGCTCGTACGGACCCGCCGCTCGGGATTTCCCTCTGACCCCGTAGAGGCTGTAGGAGAGAACCTTCTGGTGCGGGCCGCGCAAGATGCTCCGCCGGCCACAGTAAATCTCCGTTCCCGGCCCGACCATGACGTCCGCGAACGGGCGGAGCCGTGTGAATCTCGAGCCAGCGGAACGATACAGGTAGATGGTGAGACAAGCGCCGAATGCGAAAATTGCACACGAGCCAGCAATGAAGTGTCGGAGACGACGCTCCATGAGAATTTACGGCGAGACCGTCAGAAATCCTGTAGCAAAAAAAAATTCACAAGAAACAAATAAAAAAAAAAACAAACGTGGAAAGTAGAAAGTATCGAACTTCATTTCTTATTTTGCTGCACAAATACGTTTTTGCAGGAAGTTATAGTCTTGGTTACTGTTCGTGCTAAATAGACGTCAGCGCACAAACACTAACGATGTTCGTATGATTGTGAAAACATTTCGTTTGAATTTGATGAAATTTACACAATGTAAGAGAGGGCTAATTATGAATAATCGGAAATGAAGGAAATTGGTCCTGTATAGACGTCCATCAAAATATTTAAAAAATTTCCCTCCACATAAACGGTGGCCACAGGGCCGGATTAAGGGGGGGGCAAAGGGGGCAGTTGCCCCGGGCCCCACTCTTCCAGGGGGCCCCCGAAAGGAAATTAAAAACGTTAAGTTCAAAAAAAGGTATTGTATTTGCGTAAAGTAGCTGGGGGGGGGGGGGGGGGGNGTTGGAGGCGTAGAGTTTCAGGTCGTCCATGAAGAGAAGGTGGTTCATGCAGTGGTCTGCATTCTTCCCCTTTCCTACGTAATAACCACAGTCAGTCCGAGCTAGCTCAGTACTGAGAGGGTTGAGAGCCAGACAGAAGAGTAGAGGAGATGAGGTTTTACTGCGATGTACTGCGATGAGGTTTTGACTCCAATGTTGGCTGAAATCAAAGAGAAGTGCCCAACATTTGTCTTCCAGCAAGGTGGAGCCTTTCTCAAGAGAAACTGCCCTGCCTTCATTGAGCCTGAGAACTCGCCACCATGCAGCCCAGATTTGAACCCGGTCTTTATCTGGACTGTTTTGGAACAGAAAGTTTATCGAGGTGAAAAAACACGTTGAACACCTGAAACAGACGATTTGTGCAGCCTGGGAGGAGCTTCAACAGGCTTGGATTTCAAAAGTCATTTCCAAATGGCGCAAGCGACTGAGTGCCGTAGTGGGTGAAAATGGTGGCCACATGGAACACTTTATCGAAAAGTAAAATCTGAGGTCAGTTCCTACTGCAGAAAAATGCGTTTTTGTTTTTTCCTCAATTTACAACTTTTTTTCAGTCATGGTTGATTCAAATGGCCATGGCGGCCATGCCATGGCACGTATTACAATGAACCCATTGACTCTTTTAAAGAGGAAGGAACAAGCTTTAATTTGCTATTTTTTCGAGCCTATGGCTCCTATAGTTGTTATGTGCAAGTAAAAATTGGTGCGGAATTTTTTAGCCCACCCTGTATGTATAATGATATTTGACCGTTATTTGACAAAATTGACTCTTCGCGACCCTACTAAGGACTCCCCGCGATCCCGATTTGGGTCGCGACCCGAGGTTGGGAACCAAAGTTCTAGCCATATCTTAATGGACTGGGTTCGATCCTCCTGCAGAGATGTTTAGGCTAAGGATTTCTTTAGGTACAAGCAAAACTCACGGAATATATCGCTTGTATCACACCGGGTGGATGGATCGCAACTGATACGAAGTCATCGGCAGGACTTCGTGTGTTTCAGTTAAGCTCATCGGAGATACGTTCCTAGGCCTCTTTGGTGAGAGTGCCTCATATCGCTCTCTTCCCCTCCCTTTTCGGCGATAAGCGACAGTGCACTGGAAATGGGGAATTCCACTTCCATCCAGAATCCCATGGCCGATGGAAAGCATGAATACTTTTCACCCAACAAAGCAAATCGGTTCCCCATATACATCAACGAGATCAGAGCCTCGTGAATAATTTAACACTGTCAGCTCGGTTCGTACGAATGGGGAAAGACGTGGAACATGCAGCCAACATCGGAGTCACGATTCACAAATCACCTTTTTTTTATGAAGCAAGCTCCCGTCTCCCATAGGTCAGACTCGAACATTTCATTTGTTCCATCTAACAATGGGACTGATATGGGAAAACAATGCGACCTTTGAAGAACTCTCTCGCGCTCGCAGGCTTCCTTGCGTCGTTCGTGAGCTCATTCAAAGGACTAAAGGTGATGTAATCAGTAAAAAAAAAACTGCGTCATGCAATTATACTAGTAAATTCTGCATTTTGAGATGACACCCCACGAGGGAACTGCTCTAATGAAAGTCTTTGCAGTGTGAACGCAAGTGGCGAGGAGCCGACGAATTGCCCTCATTTCATCACGGACCCTTCAAATCCCTGCATTGGAGGGAGGCTCCTCGGATGATTAGAGCTTCGTCGGAACCCCAAGTTCTTATCTCGAAGCGCTTGGCCTGTAGAGCTGTCTCGCACACGCAAACGCGCATTTGTCGCTCGGCCTAGCTAGCGTTGAGGATCGCGCACGCTATATGTTTAATTTCCGGTCTTCCAGTTTGAATAATTTGCGAAAATATATTAATAAAATAAGGAGTCCGAACGACCGCTCTGGGGGAACTGCATCTAATATCTTCTATAGGTTTTGGTGTGCGGATTCAGCAAAAATGCTCGTAATTTTTCTAGCCGATTTGAATTGTATAATTCAAAGAAATTCCAAAAACTGAATTTGGCTTGATCCATCGCTAGGGCCCTCAGCAGGTCTCCAATAACGTAAGTGACGTAGAGGATGAGGGAAGAGAGGAATCCAATTCAGATAAGTTATTGAATAGGCCATTAGGAATTGAATACGGTTTTAGTATTGGATATAGCGTAATGAATTTACCATTGAGTTGGGCATTGAGTATCCTAGAATGCTGAGAGAATGGAGCGTGCATGTTCCAAGAGGGAAACGAGGAAACGCAGCCTCATTATGTTCGTCATAAAGCACACTCTCGTTGGAGTGATGGGATCGCGTTCGAGTCCGGCAACGAAGGCGTGTTCGCCAAGGATGAAACTGGTGTTTCGTTGCACCCGTGTGGAGACGGCTTTGCAGGCGGTACAGGGTGGTACTGCGGAGATGACAGAGCACCGAGCAATGCCGCGTTTTATCGAGTCAAGGTGAGGCCTGTTCTCATAGATAAAAAGTATTGGGTTGGAAAGAAAGTCTTTCAACACTGCGCAAATTTTTAAAAATTGTATAACTTCATTGAAATGCAATTTCAGCCTACAATGTAATGATCATTGTTGTCTATGACATCTTCCCAACGCACGGGTAACTGCTCGATGCTTTTGCCCAGAACTCTGGCGATTGCGAAGCGAAGAAACGGCCGACATCATTTTCGAGCCGTGCTCGATCGTCGATGGCCTTGTCCCGCAGGTGATTCTTGAGGGCCCGGAACAAGTGAAAGTCGTAAGGGGCCAAGTCCGGAGAATACGCTGGATGGGGTAAAACTTCCCGGCCCAGTTCCGAAATCGTCTGGCGAGTCATCACAACACGTGGACGAGCGTTGCCGTGCAGAAGGAGAACTTTGTCGCGTTTGGGACGCTCTTTCTGAATGACACCAGCCAACTTCTGAAGTCGAGCAGCGTAGACGACGGCAGTCACGGCGGTACCGGTTGGCAGGAGCTCATAGTACAACATTCCTTCTGAATCCCACCGACAGCAGAGAAGAACCTTCTTCTCGTGGAACCCTGGTTTCCGTTCGTGTGGCGGCAATTCTCCTCGTGGAAGCCACAGACTCTTGCGAGTATGGTTGACGTAGAGGATCCAGCAACGATTTCCTTCAGAAGGTCCTTTCTGTGCGGACGAAGAAGCAGTAATTCGCAGACACCGACACGGCTTGCTTTTTCAGAGTCGCCGAGCCGATGAGGGACCCATGTCGAGTAAACCTTCCGATAGCAGAGGTCGTTCAGATGGTTGCCGATGGCCATATGGGTGACTCCAAGTGTAGTCGCCGATTCGCGAGTGGTGGCGTTCGGCTTCGCGTCGAGGGCGTTCCGCAGGGCTTCGTCATCGACTGTCGATGGACGTCCTGAGCGTGGTCGATCTCCGAAGGTCGTGTCGCCAGATTCCAAGCGTTTCAACCATCGAGACACCGTGGAATAGTGGACGACGTTGCCCTTGAATGCAGCGCAGATCTGCGGCGGATCTCGCAGAGTGTCCTTGGAGGAACTCGTAGTAGACGATGGGGCGAAGAGTTGCTCGTTCGATCGGAGCCATGGCTGTCAACTAATGGCAGAAGCCGCCTTATATACCCCAAGGGCAGAAGCTTCGAGAACATTCCAGCATATACAAATGCAAAGCCCCGCCCATCATTCCTCTAAAAATTTTTAGAAATAGTTTTAGAAATTGTTGCAAGACTTTCTTTCCAACCCAACATAATGAAGGCAAATAGGGAAAAAAGTATTACCTAAGATCCATTACTTAATGGAAGGGCGCAGTTTTCTCTGACAATAGCGATATTACCCAAGTTCAAACTTTGCATTTCAGGCTACTTCTATTCGCTCATCATGTAAAGAATGTATTGCCTAAGGGCAATGCATTCTTTCCAGACTGCAATCTGAACCTACCAGCGGAATAGAGGGTATGGAAGTAACGAAGAAAGACTCAGCGATGCGTACGAGACTGCGTGCAAGTCGAGGGACACAACAGAGGAAATGGAAAGAGAAATGTTTTCGCGGATATCGTAGAGTCCGCCTGCGTGAACTTTATCGAGAGACATTTCCATTCGACTGAAATGCACAGTTTAAAATGTGGAAGGGGTAAAAATGGAACCGTTTCTCTTTCGCTCCATTTCCCTTTATCAGTGGTTTTCTTCCTTCGACTGTATTGCTAACAAAGTGGGTGATTACGAATTTTCTTAATGCATCTCTCAAGAATTTCTCCTATCATCAACGGCGGATGGGAAATCGATATGGGCTTGCGCATTCCATTCATAACGTCGAAGACGCTTTACATTTAATTCGAGGGTGAGGGGAACAGTATTTGCTTAATCCATTATTTCCAATCGATGAGTAGCGGTTATTGGAGTGACAGGCGGAAGGAAATAACGCTGATTGAATAACCCACTATAGGAGACGTAGATCGCAATGCTATTGAGAGCAATTCAAGACGCCATTGCAGGGCTTTATGGAGGAATGCATTCCCATGAAGTCCACGAAATAGGTCAGGCAATCGGTATGGATTACGGGTGAAATCAAAGGATTATCCAGGAAAAATCCATTAAGTGTTTTTAAAAAGCGGGAAATCAATGAAAAATGGAATCGCAGTGAAATGCTGAGACGGGGAGGAACTATTCGACAACTAAAACGCATTTAATGAACAACATTCTGCAATTTCGGCTGGTTTCTGCCTTCGTGCTAATTAAGTGCTGCTTTTTTTACTCGAAATTTCCCCGGATTTGCCGAAATAGCCGAATTTGAATCGCAGATTCCTTCTTTAAATGTGAAGGAAATTTCGCTTGATCGCCTCTTACCATCAACATCAATTAATGATGTAGGCGGCTCCGACGTGATTTAACGTTAATGACTTAGTGCTTCTCTAGCGGTCGCACAAGCTCCAAATATTACTGAGGCAACTGAGGAATTTATATGTTGATGAAATAACACTGTTGGTCGAACATTTCTCCAGTTATTATTACTCTAGGTCCTTTTCCTAATGGGACAAAAATTCTAAATTCTGTTCCCTTAAACGCTTATTAGGCAATTGATACTCGATGAGCAATATCTGAATATAAACCAGAGTGGTATGGGTGGGGTGACAGACAGCATACGATCTCCAGCACTGACGTCAAGTGTCCACTCAATATCCCGCGTCTTCTCTCAGGTTTCTCCTCACTATTCTACAATTCGACTCCCTTGTCCGACTCACTCACTTGACATACCCGACTCGACCCGACCCGACCCCCGCGACTCTTCCGCGCGACCCTTTTATTCCGTTATGCCGGACATGCGCATTATCTTTTACGGTGATTTCTTCATCTTTATAAAAGTACCTCCTACAATGAGGCATGTTCCAGAGGGAGTTCAGGGAATTTCCTGCAGCTCGATATCGACTACCCCTTGTGAAAATGAACGAAATCAATAGTCATACTGGGAGAAGAAATACAGAGGATGGGCCTCATTTCGCTTCCTCGCAAACCAAGAGAAATGGACATTCCATGTCCGGCGAAGGGTTTATAAATAATTTTCCATTCATCAGCGGAATACATGCTGTTTTTATGACCCACAAGAATCAGCTTCCATGGAAATGCAGTGTCTTGTGTCTCCCCCGGATTTCTACCGAAGGACACTGCCTCAACCCGGATTTTTCAGTTTGAACTGCCACCTCGTGATTGACCTTTGAACAGACATTCCATGGTCATTTAACGGCAACGAATTATCTACATAACATAAAGGAAATGGTCAACTGTGAAGGACGTACCCTTTTCATCATCGTTTGGAAGTCTTTCGTGCTGGCAAATTCGCCGAAGACTTTGCAAATAGACTGGATAAAAAATGATCCTTTTTCCACGTCCCTCCCGGCGAAGTGATCTGGGAATAATTGCAATAAGACTGAATTAACAGGTTTCATATGATCTAATGTGGAAATGATTTTATAAATGTACGGTTGTTCCAAAACCCAACCTAGATATTGGAATATCACAGCTGACCAATAGAAAGAACCAGAGATTACATGGTATAGTAGAAGTGACCACGAAAGTATCGTGAGGGTTAAAGGTTCCTCCATCCATTTCGATCCCATCGTTCAGGAACTTGATATCCTCAAAAGAAAGCTCAAAAGGTGATCCCTCACTAGCCCTGAAGAAAAAGCAGCACACATTACCTATATGACAGGTCAATCCTGAAACTGTAACTGTGGAAACTGTACCGGCAAGCTTGAATGATGAAAACCTTGGGCTTGCCCTTCAAGGCGTCAACATTGTTGAACATTTGAACAATTTGCTCCACCTCAAGGTGCTTCTCATCTGATGATGATATTACAAAAGGATATGGTCCCTTGGGATGAGAGCCTGGGCGTTGGTCTCCATGGCTCATGATTACGACGATGCAACAGTCGCCCCTCTTGTGCTCATCTGACATTTCCGCGAAGTCCTTCAGCTTTTTCTTCATCTCCTGCCACGTAACACAAAAAGTTCATGTTCTGAGTCCATATAAGTACATTTTCAAATATCTTTTGAGTGCGTTATTCAGAGACACCCCCTCCAATTTTCTCTAAATGGGTAACATTTGTGATTTTACCTATCCACAACCTTATTCTCGATGGTGTCATTCAGGTAGCACCTTCATATGAATGACAATATTTTTCTGCAGTGGCCCATAGTCTTCATTCATATGGAGAGAACACCTTCATACCACCATCGCTAAAAAGTATTGGAGTATGTATAGCTTACATCGAGCTTCAGGTCTTTTGCAACAGTGACCTCGAATTGCAGTTTATATTTAAGTAGGGTCTCCATCGCGGTCTTATCAATTTTCGAGCCTTCCCTGTTCTTCGTTTTGCCTTCAAATTTATTGATATTGATGATGAGTGCCTGACCCCGAGGAATGGACGTCATATTGTATTCGTCCTGAAAAAAAAGAATAATGGAGAGGTGAGAGGAAGCGAAGAAGAAAGGAACTAAAGTTATCTTCACTAAGGAACATGGCAAGAGTAGAGAATTTCACGTAAAATCGATTCACAGTGAAATCAAGTGTACTCGAGAACTCGCGAGAAAAATCCAGCATGGCTAATTTAAAGAGTGCCAAATAAGATGTAAAAAAAATGCAAATTTCTCTACAGTTGCACACAGGGATTACATTTCCCCCAGAAGCCTGGTAATATGTGCATTCTTCCTCGTCTAATGCAGCGACAGTGAAAAGTGCAGCACCTTCGACAAGTGAATGTGAACAGCTTTTGAATGACGAGCAATTGGCCACGATGATGCTTCGTGTGCAATAAGTCGACAAGTTTTTTCTTTACGATCAGCATCGTCAGTATTCTCCGCGTAACAAGAGGTACTTTATGAGTTTACATAGGAAAACGAAAATCTGAAAGACCGTAGCATACAGGCTTCCTGGACATTCCACGAGAAACTAAGGCACTTCTTCGCTTAAAATGCATGTCCTACGAGGGCGAATGTGGGGAGCAGTATCATACTTAGTGCAAATACCTATCATATCTTAGGAAAAAGGACTTAGCAGCATTTAAGATCGGAAAAAAATTGCTGTGTTGATGGAACTCGGTGCGTAGAGAGATCCTATCTAGGACATGGTCATATTTTTTAGTGACGTGAGATAATTTTTTTAGTCCAGGCATTGGAGATTTTCCATTCCCTATTCCCACTCGAAAATGACTACTCAAAGTTACAGAAAATACAAGTTCAAAGCGTAAAATACTCTATCACCAATGTTTTAATTTAAAATGTTTTGACCTGACCTAAGTGATGATCATACATGAAAACTGTCTGAATGGTCATAAGAAAGGTGGACGCACGCACCAGAGGACCAGAATCGCCAACATCTCCACTCAATTCTGTGGAAGACGGAAGAGAGACAATGCATTGAAAGAAGGAACTTACGCAATAGATATTCGGCATGGAGAAATTATTGAGTAGTTTCGCGCATGCAATTATGTCTGAGACTTTCTGCGTATATGAAAACAAAGCGGAGTCGCCTGGTCAATTTCCAGTTAATGATACATTTCAGTCTCCTTCAACTAATAGCGCTGCGCATAAATTGAAATCAGACTTATGTGGCCTACAAGTAGCCCAATGATTAATATTATTCCAGCAGTCAGAGTCCAATGGATCCGATCATGGAGTTTGTGGGTTCAATATTACAGACCATTCATGAAAACTCGCGTGGATAACATTTCCTTGTGATCTCAATATTAGCACAAACCCATACCAGGGTGGCTATAAATTCCAGAAACATGATTTTTTCATATGTTGCACATCTCCAGATCCTAATCCTATGGATTCCTTTTTGGGGGTTGCGGCAAATCGCAAGTTCATGAAATCACGAAAATCAGAAACCCTGAACATCTGATTCATCGCATACCAGAAAAATGTGCTGCTATAAACGGAAATGCCAATTTACCTCATCGGATTCATCAACACTTGAAATGTCGCCTTCAAATCTGACGTGATTCAACGGGAGAACATTTTAAACATGTATTTTAGTTTATTTGTACATTATCATTGTGTCATTTGTACATTATCATTATGTCATTATCTGAATATATCCTTAATGCGTTTTTATGTTCCCAGACTTCATGACCACACATATTTATTCACCATCTATCCTCTTTAGTTTCCATTATTTTTGGCTGATTTTACATGCATTTGATATTACTCCACTTCTCGTGTTTTTCTTAATTTTGAAGAGTGAGAAGCTTGAGGGAAGAAATTGGTCAATAGGGAATCAAGTTATTTCTCCTTTAAAAGAAACCGTATCTAGTACTCTCCTGGAGAAAAAAAAGGGATTTGTAAAGCAGGGCAGTCTACACAGGAAATGTGAAGTGGAATTTCACTATCTATGATTGAAAAATGTATTTTCATTGCATAATATTTTCAAAGTATGAGCAGTTAGAAAAAGTTAGGTTAGCTAGGTTAGCTTTCCAAATAAAAATTCCTCATAAACATTCCTTCAAATTCTCCATCGATCGGAAAATAACGTCAGTTCAAGTCGATCTTTCCTTCGCCGGGTATGCAAGCGAATACTTTAAAGAAAAAGGCTCGAGACAAAAATTTTGCACCTTGACGCAAAGGATTGCGATTTTTAATGAAAGGAGTATACACCCGTATAAAATCTTTAGAACCTGTAAACAGGCTAAGTTTACGAAAGTATGTCCCACTATCATTTCTCTCAAGGGAAAAAGTCGACATGAGATCTCAAACGGTTTAACAGAGGATTTTTAAAATTAATACCAATGCTACAGGGGCTATGGGGAAGACCATTATATACATGTCAGCACACAATGGATTTTCTGAAGTGGAGCAATAGCTCATTTTTGTTGACAACATACAACGCATAAAACATGGTCTTCTCTATAGTCCCTGCAGGATTTATATTACTTTTCACAATCATGTATCAAACCATTTACAAGATATGATGTGTTGAACAAGGGAACTACCTTTGTAATCACCCTGTACATGGACAACAGATAATCTGCAATCCTCATGAAAAAAATTTTCATATTATTACTCAAATGGTGAAAACATCGGGTAAATGCAAGAAAATAATTTTCCATTCAAACTCGTTTATGAATAGAATATGTTCGGAAGGTTTTCCGTTTATGTTCCAGAATATTTCGTATTGGCGAGATTACTTTTTACATTTAGTAGTATTTCCCTTAAGAACAAAAGCTATAATCCAACGGAAGAGGCGATAATCTCTCTCACAGAAATCGATATTAATAATGTTCCATGGAGAAAGCAGATTCACGAAGAAAACCGTCAAACGATGAACTATGGTAAACTTACCCTTGCGAATACTTTGTTCACATTTCTTGTTTTCATTCCCAAGGGACGCCAACAATTTATCAGCAAATTCAGGTTCTTCCAACCAAAGGCAACTCAATAATGCTTTAAAACCATCAAGTCCTTTATCGGGTATCTTCTGCACAAGGAACTCTGCTTGCTTTTCTGGTTTCTCTCCTATCCACTCGTTATAGTGGTTCGTCCCGATGACTTTCTTCAGTTTCATGCGCTCCAGAAGCTCTTTAAGGTTGATTTCATCAATGAACTCGCTTTTATGCTGAAGCATCACATGAGATATTGCTGCGCGATTTATTGCTATGATGTCTAAAGGCTGTTGTCAGCGTGTCTTGTATGCCTGCAGTAGAAAAAGAGAATTTGTCTGCAGTACAGTAATTACTTTCAACTCCACGAAACCGATGGAAGTTGATTAGAGCAATGCCGCACGGGCACTGGAGAGTACACAAGCCATGGAAAAAATTAATTATGATGTCTTACCTGGAGCAGGTGTGAGGTCATCAGAATGTCATCACCAGGCATATGGAGACGCATCAGCAGAAATATTCTAACGCTTTTCACACAAAGGAATGCTCGGCTCTTATCTCGAGATTGCACGAGAGGCGAGATATTCAGTGCGGTCCTGATAAGCCCGTATTTCGCACATTAGAGACTGATTCACGAGCTGTGGAAAACTGACTCATCATAGAGATGAGTAGAAGACTAAACCAAGCTAAAACTGTGTGATGTTGAAGAAGCCATGATCATGATCAAAGGATGGAAAAGTACCATTGGTTCATTGCAAGACGTGGGGATGAATATGATATCTGTTTTGCTGATTTCGTAGTGCAACTGAAGAAATTCCTAGACAGATCTCAATCTTAGTCTGCTGCTAAGGTGCGAACGCAAGAATATAATAGTTGCATTTTAACATTTCTCATGTGATTAGCTTGAGATAAACGAGCAAAAACTGTAGGGTACTCCAATGATACATACGCGTATAGAAGAAAGAAACGTTGTTTTGTTAGATGCTGTTTCCGAGGTGCCTTAGAATTTCAGAGAGAGGCCCGTTTGCGTTTTTTTTTACATTACACAGTACTTAGCAAGTTCTCAATTTCAGAAATAGAATCCTTATTATGCAATCAATTCCTCTCATTCCTCAATCCCACTTCTAATAAAGAGTAGGAACAACCTCTGTATAGTCCTTTTACCCATAATAAAAAGATATAGCCCCTTCTGATTTTCACTTCATCCCTCAGATGACAAAAAATGTAATGGACAGGTTATGGATATTGTGAGGGACTACACTCATAGAAAATTCCGAGCGTTTGAGGAGTAAAAAGTGTGCACACCGTGAGCTTTTCGAATTTACTTTCTTATTACTCACCAAATGCTCCATCATCGCTCTTTTGAAGTGAACACCTTGAAGTTCTTCGCAGGGCCACTAGATGGAGATAAGGGTCTCGCTTTTCCCACAGTACACAAAAGTTCCCTACCCTCTTTCCCTGGAATCGTCCCTCGCAGGATTGTTTAGTACCTTGCCATTTGGCTCACCTAGTCTCATTATAGGAATCAATAAACACGGACACTTCATCATTTGTTATCCACATATTCAAGACATAATCATAGAGTCTAGGCCATAAACAAGCTCATATTCTTATTGAGAACCCTTTAGAAACGCGTAGAATTTTATCCGCATAGGAGATCTATAACACTAGCGAGTTTGTTTGCCCTTCGGGCAAACAAACTCGCTATGGTCGCGCCTTCGGCGCTCTATTACCTTGGATAGTGATTATTTCATTTATTCTTTTCGAAATGGCAAACACGTATTTGAAGTACGTCCCACATGGAAATACGTGACATATGGAGTGGAAAGTTTTGATTTTTATCAAAATCATTACCTCTATGAATATATGTGTGCCTAACCTGAAATNGGAACTGCGTTTCCTAACGCTAAAAATTACTTTCCTCATATGTGGGCATATTTTAGAAATCTTGGACATTTGTCCGATTCAAATGCTTTCATACAGGGTGATAGTAAAGAGAGTTCCCTTTTTCAGCGCATGAGATCTCAAACGGTTTAACAGAGGATTTTTAAAATTAATACCAATGCTACAGGGGCAATGGGGAAGACCATTATATACGTGTCAGCACACAATGGATTTTCTGAAGTGGGGCAATAGCTCATTTTTGTTGACAACGCACAACGCATAAAACATGGCCTTCTCTATAGTCCCTGCAGGATTTATATTACTTTTCACAATCATGTATCAAACCATTTACAAGATATGATGTGTTGAACAGGGAACTTCCTTTGTAATCACCCTGTACATGGACAACAGATAATCTGCAATCCTCATGAAAAATTTTTCATATTATTACTCAAATGATGAAAACATCGGGTATATGCAAGAAAATAATTTTCCATTCACACTCGTTTATGAATAGAATATGTTCGGAAGGTTTTCCGTTTATCTTCCAAAATATTTCGCCATGGCGAGATTACTTTCTATATTTCCCTAAGAACAAAAGCTATAATCCAACGGAAGAAGGGATAATCTTTCTCACAGAAATCGATATTAATAATGTTCCATGGAGAAAGCAGATTCAGGAAGAAAACCGCTAAACGATGAACTATGGTAAACTTACCCTTGCGAATACTTTGTTCACATTTCTTGTTTACATTCCCAAGGGACGCCAACAATTTATCAGCAAATTCAGGTTCTTCCAACCAAAGGCACTTCAATAATGCCTTAAAACCATCAAGTCCTTTATCGGGTATCTTCTGCACAAGGAACTCTGCTTGCTCTTCTGGTTCCTTTCTTATCCACTCGTTATAGTGGTTGGTCCCGATGACTTTCTCCAGTTTCATGCGCTCCAGAAGATCTTTAAGGTTGATGTCATCAATGAATTCGCTTTTATGCTGAAGCATCACATGAGATATTGCTGCGCGATTTATTGCCATGATGTCTGAAGACTGTTGTCAGCGTGTCTTGTATGGCTGCAGTAGAAAAAGAGATTTTGTCTGCAATATAGTAATTACTTTCAACTCCATGAAATCGATGGAAGTTGATTGGAGCAATGCCGTACGGGTACTGAAGGGTACACGAGCCATGGAAAAAGTAAATTATGATGTCTTACCTGGAGCAGGTGTGAGGTCATCAGAATGTCATCACCAGGCAGATGGAGACACATCTGCAGAAATATTCTAACGCTTTTCACACAAAGGAATGCTCGGCTCTTATCTCGAGATTGCACGTGAGGCGAGATATTCAGTGCGGTCCTGATAAGCCCGTATTTCGCACATTAGAGAATGATTCACGAGCTGTGGAAAACTGACTCATCATAGAGATGAGTAGAAGACTAAACGAAGCTAAAACTGCGTGATGTTGAAGAAGCCGTTCCTTTCATGATCATGATCAAAGGATGGAAAAGTACCATTGGTTTGTTGCCAGACGTGGGGATGAATGTGATATCTGTTTTGCGGATTTCGTAGAGCAACTGAAAAAATTCCTAGATAGAAAGGTGCGAACGCAAGAATATAATAGTTGCATTTTAACATTTCTCATGCGATTAGCTTGAGATAAACGAGCAAAAACTGTAGAGTACCTCAAAGATACATACGCGTATGGAAGAAAGAAACGTTTTGTTAGATGCTGTTTCCGAGGTGCCTTAGTATTTCAGAGAGGCCCGTTTGTGTTTATTTTTTTCATCACACAGTACAGTACTTAGCAATTTCTGAATTTCAGAAAATTTATGAAATAGAATCCTTATTGTGGAATCAATTCCTCTCATTCCTCAATCCCACATCTAATAAAGAGTGGGAACATCCTCTGCATAGTCCTTTTATCCTATAATAAAAGGATTTAGCCCCTTCTGATTTTCACTTCATCCCTCAGATGGCAAAAAATTTAATGATGGACAGGTTATGGATATTGTGAGGGACTACACTCATAGAAAATTCCGAGCGTTTGGGGAGTAAAAAGTGAGCACACCGCGAGCTTTTCGAATTTGCTTTCTTATTACTCACCAAATGCTCCCTCATCGCCTCATGCGCTCCAGAAGATCTTTAAGGTTGATGTCATCAATGAATTCGCTTTTATGCTGAAGCATCACATGAGATATTGCTGCGCGATTTATTGCCATGATGTCTGAAGACTGTAGGAATCGTCCATCGCAGGATTGTTTAGTACCTTGCCATATGTCTCACCTAGTCTCATTATAGGAATCAATAAACACGGACACTTCATCATTTGTTATCCACATATTTAAGACATAATCATAGAGTCTAGGCCATAAACAAGCTCATATTCTTATTGAGAACCCTTTAGAAACGCGTAGAACTTTATCCGCATAGAAGATCTATAATATACAGACACTGTCCGTGAACTTCATTCAATCTATAACTAACAAATGATATCTCGGACACATCACGGAACCTCTAAGAGGTGGTCCACCCACTGACGTGTGCTGTAATCGGTACAGTCAGTGCTTGTATGAGAACGAAAGTGATACACAGTATATATGAGAATTTTCGTATTTGCATGACATCCCTATCACTTTCTGATGGGAGTGTTTTTACTCACGAAGGAGAGCAAATTTACTCCTTGGTGATGGAGTAAATTTGCTCCTTTCCCAGAGTGAAAGGGGGGTGAAACTGGAGTTAGCTATTTTACTCTCTTTTTTGAGAAAAATCGCTCCCCTTTTTCTAAGAGTTTAGTGCAATAAGCAGGAAGTATCGTTCTACTGGAGTAGGAAATTACTTTTTTCCATGTATCTCCAAAGTCGGATTTTTTTTTCTGAACTCTGCATCTCAAAGATACATGTGTACCAAGTTTCAGATTTCTAACTTCTCTAGAATATTGTTAGAATTAGCGTCAGTCAGTCACGATAGTTATGTATGTTAGATTCAATGCACCATGCAAATGGCAATCGGTACGTATTTTTATAATTGCGAATAGTTGGAACATGAGTTGACTCTCGGAAATCCCTGCCCAGTATTTGTTACATGGGAGATTACTTTCACGCAAGGCGTTTCAAGATGAGATTCGAGTTTTGAAGAAACCTTCCCGGACCAAGGATAACGAATTTTACAAATGTTGCTCCACATATTCCAGAAATTTCAGGCCCTCCACTCCCTATAGAATTCAAGAAAAATATGTTAACGGGATCGGAAAAGAAGCCTTCTGCTTAAACCCCCCATGGAATCAATGTCAACGATGCCATAAAGAAGCACGTGCGGCCGGATGCGACATCCAGGGTGACTGTGCCTCCCAGCGCAACAGGGTCCCCCTGATATCCTACAATGTTGAGCATGTGGTGATCACCCCATCCGCCATCCAGAGGCAATCCACTTCATGCAGCACCAGAGGAGCACTCTGGCACTGGTCGTGCAATGAGGCTCGTGCTTGGTGGTGGAGCACGTCAGTGTCATGGCTGTGCAAATACTCAAATCAAGTCAAAACTCTACATTGTGATTTATTCATACCTCTAATGTCATGAGTTATGTTCTCAGCAATGAAGTTTTTTATTATTATTTTATTACCTATTCGGGAAATACACATGCTACAATCACGGATCTAAATACCTTCATGGGATCCAGAAGAAATATAAATCGACCCCAAATGAAAGTCACTCCCGGAATAGAGAAGTATAGTGGGGGAACACATTTGGAGAAAGGGCCCATATAACTCCTGCATTTTTATCTGCTCCCCGACAGGCGACGTGCACGCCACATCCCACTGGGATGTGGCGTGCACGTCGTACGCGGAGGTGGCAGTTGAAGGCCAGGAGAGATCGCGGTGGGTCATATCCTCCACCCGCTGCTTCCCTTGAACAGGGTGGAACTGTTCTTCCCTCTCTCCGTTTCCTTTCCCTGTGATTTTCTTCTCATTTCGCTTATTATCTTGCAAGATTTAGAGATGCTGAACTTCATTTTAGAAAAATCATTGATGGACTCAGTAGCGGCTCCTGAATGAAAATCTAGGAAGGTCAGCGCATTCCCTTCGCAATGAAAAAAACTCGTTCTGCTGTCGAATTGACAGCAGAACGAATTTTTCACTCGAATTAAGTGAGGGGCACAATGTGCCCTTAGGTCAGTCTTTTCCTTCTTGAATTGGCATGTTGAAAAAATATTTCTAGTTGGCAAACCCCTAGACACTATTTAGAATCGAAATCATGTAAAACCATAGCCGAGACTGGCACTTTCCTTGAACACCCTATTGTTGTCTTTTCGATCGAGAACGAATCAGACCGTTCCGAGAGATTTCCGACGGTTCTTTGAAGTTAGTCAATGATTAATGCAATAGCGGCATGAAAATTTCTGGCCTCCATTGGAGTCATGAAAGCTTCAAATAAGGCCCTGGCTTCCTCGTCCTGAATTTTTTTTACTTCGTGCATCCCCCGTATTAAGCCCGAATCTCGTGGCGATGATCTTCGACATCAATCAACACGCCTGTGGCAACATGCACAGCCGAAAAAAAAATAAGAACACCAAGAAAGTGCGACGCTACGTCCACCAATCTTCGGCCATTCATCTGAGACATCCAGGTACGAAGATGATGAATCACCCTCTCTGGTATCTGGCATCCCGCCGGCGCGATAAAATCACGTGACAACCACGTGACGTGGAAGGGTAAAGCTCGCCAGAGGAGGTCAGAGTCCTAACTGTGGCCCGACCATATGATCGATATTCAGGGCGTTCCATTTTTTTTTGTCGTCTGTCTATAGGCCTCGAAAACTCGCAGCGGTTTTTAACTGCTCCGACCTTCCCCCACCCGAAAAAATGCATTATTAGGGCTCTAAGTGCCAGTAGAGTAACAAAAAGGTGCGGTTTACAAAAATCACTTGGAATTAATACACCAATATTTTGTCTCAGAGGGTTCCTGGACGTCGGGGACACTTTGAGAACAAGCTTCTAACCCCCCCCCCCCCCTTGAAGGATGCAAAAAAGCATGATCCTGGAGGGGAGACAGACCGAAATTAATTCATCGGCTAACCGAATAGGCGTACGAATTATCAAATATGGATTTTTTTTTAAAATCAGGAATCATACTTAATACCATTATTTATCACAGGATACTTTTACGACGACTCACTCTCTTTCTTGCGAATTCCAGTGAGCGGCCACCTAGCTGTAATTATTTGATCGAAAAGCCAAAGTCAAGAAAATGGCTCCCGTAAGCTTTCTTGGATAATATAAAAGCTGTTTCTCATGTTTATTCAGTTTCGTCGTGATAACCTGTATTTAAAAAAAAAATTATCGGCGCTTCTGCACGTTCTCATGTTTAAAGAAAAATTCTAATAGTCGACCTGATGGGTGTTACAACAATAGGTCATATGAGTCCACTGATTACCTTGACCTTGACCTTGACCAGCTAACTTTGAAAACTCAGGAGAGTCTCATTACAGCAAGGAACAGCGTGGAAGGATGGAATTCTTCAAGCTGCCTCTTCAACCCAATCTCATACGCAAAGTAGACCTAATGGAAAAGAATACGGAAACCTATCGGCGCCGGCCTTCCTCCACCTTCCCACGCGCGACTCCGACATAGATTTAAAAAAAGGAAGCCGGGGCGGTGAGGACTCCCGAGCCAACATTCACCCTCGGCATATCAGTACGAAGGCGAATGGAGACATGGCAGTTGAAGGTCACGAGAGATCCCGCTGCGATCGCCCGTCCGCTGAGAGATTGCGTCGCGCGAGGGGGATCAACCTGTCTTCCCTCTTTCGATTCCAGTTTTCTTTTTCGCCGTTTTCTAAGCTGGGCTGGCGCTTAAAATATCCTTAATTGCAAGAAGGGGCATTTATGAACATTTGGTGTATTTTGGGAGAGTAGCAGGCAAGGTTTTGGCCTTAATAAAAGTTTATTAAGAGATTATTTGTTATTTACTTTATTTTTAATTATGACGGAAAGAGATTTTAGCGCTGGCAATTAAAAAAAAATTGTACCGGGTCGACCTCACTCATGAAAAATGTTTCTCTCAGCAAAAAAAAGTCACAGGAATGGACAACTCTTAAAATTCATCATAGTCGAACGGACTGGAAAAAAAAAAACTATTACAGTTTTTTTGCAAAAAAAAAAATTATTACTAATATATTTTTTTCTCCCGTCCGAGGGACTGCACCGTCGAACGGACTTCGAATAAAATATGCTTTGAATAAATATTAAATTCGATCGGGAGATGTGACGTGTCGATGAGAAGCGGTACGGGATCGGGATGGGTCAATCTGATTCCCTTCTGTCTCCTCCCCGAGTTTCGAATTTTTTCTTCACTTCCAGTCACCGGGTCATTGGAGTGCGAGGGTGTCCACGTCGTCCGAAGAACCATGAAGGACTGGTGAGTCTGGTTCAAGTACTGTACTCGGCGAATTCAGGGTGAAGAATCTAGACTTCAATTTGGTTTTTGCACGGGCAAAAAAAAAAAATATTTTGGTTTCATTCGATCGGAATCCACTCATCACTTTCCCATAGGGCTGCATTGTAAGGGCAGATGGATGCGGCGAAGGCGCGAGTTCGCGAACGGCGAACGCGGCGGATCCGTTCGCGAACAGCTCCGCAGGCTCAACGCCACTTTTAAATTTTTACCGCGGCTTTAAACATTTCTGAAAACGGAATCCCGATATTCCCAAGCCGATTTTGTGCATGAAAAGCTCGATCGACTCGAACATGTTGCCAATCTAGCGCGTTTTTTTTTCTGGGAATCCATTAAACACAACGACCGACAAAGTATAAATAAAACTTTTTCCCTGTCAAATGGGATATACACATTTATTCTTAGAGTTGGCATTGGAATCATAATTAGCACATAAATTATTTAAGCTGTTTTTTTAATTCCCCCATTCCTTGTGGATCATCCCTCGGATGATCCACGCGATAATCCACTCGAATGTGGCTGTTTTCTCAATCGTCCGAAGGTGTCCGGAGCTGATCTGGCTGGTCGTCGCGGTCGGGGCCCGCGGGTGCACCGCGGACGACGCGGGTGCACTCGCGACGTCGGAGCCGCGGCTGGGCACCTTGCTCTTCTCGCCGAACGGACTCGAGTACACCCTCTCGGGTAACGTGAGTTCCGACGGTTACCAAAGGCGAACGTCTTTTACTTTTAAAGAATTTTTCTTTCCAACGTTAAAAATTAATAATAATAAAAAATTATGCACATTTTTAAAATTAATCTATTGACAGCTCATTTTTCGTAAAATTTGTTCAGGTAATTCATAATGCATCAATAACCAAGCGACCAATATTTTGGAGCATCTTCTACTCCAACACTCGCCAATGCACGTAAGAGAAGACGATTCCGTGTCAGCTGCCACTATCAGAATAATCTTCGCTACACACTAAGTACTTTTCAGTACAACCGGTACTTGTCAGACACTCCTCCATGGAGGGGAAGTCCAGAACAAATCAAGCCCTGGACTTTCTTCTGCTTGGAAGAATTCAATTCGAATTTTTGATATAACTGATCCCAGACATAAAGCTTTTTTTTTTTTAGTACTTTTAGTACTTGCAGTTCTTTCTTAATTTTCTGAACTTGAGACGTACCAAAGAAAGCAGAACGATACCCAGCGGCATATTGCACCGAATGTGTCCCAATTATCAAACTCCCTCCAGTTTTTTTTGTCCTATTTTTCTTCAGCTGCAGTCGGCTAATAAGCACTTTTCGGTTCCTCTTAGTCCTAGTGTAGTACTTCTGAATGAGAGAAATACATGTCGAGCAACATAAATAGAATTCTGAGCGACATAAACAGAATTTCGAGCAACAAAAATAGAATTCTGAGCAATATGAATTGAAATTTGAACAACAATTCTCACCGTGAGCCGCACTCGATGAAACTAATGGATCTGCAGGGTATCAGATCGCCGGCGTGATGAAGGACATGCTGCTGGCGGCGTCGACACTCTTCATGATCTTCTGGCTGATCGTCCCCATCGCGGCCATCTCGTACAAGGAGGTCTTCTGCATCTTCGGGACCGGGGACTGCACGAAGCGGTACAACATAGAGAACCCTGAGCCTGATTTCGACGAGCTGTTCGTGCACGACCCCGAGAAGACCCAGGCGCTCCTGGGGCTTCAGGCGGCGCAGATGGAGCTTCCGCCCTCGCAGTATCAGAATATCACGGCGGCGCTGAAGGTGACGAAGGTGGAGGACCGGATGGGGGAGGTGTGGGGGGTCGAGAGGCGCAGGGGGGAGAACCGGAGGGCGGAGGTCGAAGAACGCATGCCCACGGGTTCCGTCTGGGAGATCATCAGTGACACCTTCAGCCTCATGTGGGATGTGCCTGGGTTGCTCATCGAGTTCTTCAAGATGGTGATTCAACTCTTATTGTGAACCATTTTTTTTTTGCACATGAATTCACTATAATAAATTCCTTTCTGCAAGTCTATGTATGCTGAATAGTACTGCCAGGCATCCAAACCAGTAGAGATTATTGTCAGTTTCAGTTAATCAAAGAAATTAAAAAATACATTTTCCCCTTTTGTTTTTGATTGCCCTTCACTCTAACTTCATAAATGCATATATTCTATCAATTTTGCCAATTTTTTCAGATTCAAAATCCATCACTGCATTATGGAAATCGAGTAGAAAGAATTCAACTTCACAGGCATACTCCTTGGCTGTTCATTTCTTAAATTGCTTCAGACAGAAAATAATAAGCAAAAGACATGCAAGGATCACTAAGGGCAACACATGCTGCAGAAGCATCCTTTGCATGGCTCAGCATTCACTTTTCCCTGAATTGTGCTGAATAATGCTCATTATTATTAGTATTCCCTTCAAAGGGGGAGTCGGCAATGAAAAGAAAAGCACATCACAGTGGCCCAGATTGAATTCTAGAAAATAATGACAGCAAAGGAGGCCAGATGAGTGCTTCAATTCATATATAAGAGGTTTATGTAGAAAAAAAAAACAGCTAAAGAAGAGTAAGACCCAATGTTTTAACCAAAGATGAAGACATCTGAGACTGCATGGAGTTCCACATTCTTGAATTTTTACCCTTTCAATGTATTCACAGTCTTACAAAAATTAAACAAGATTTGTGACTTCAATGAAGGAGAAATCTTCATTGTAGGACCAGACATCACTAAGCACCCACTAGTCAGATTTCACAAATTCATCATAAAAAACACAGTTCAAGAGGGACACACGATGAAACCCTGGGGATTTCCTTTTCTCGGGAACACATACGTACAAGCCGATACATGGCCTCTCTCTTGAACATCACTGGCTATGAGACCATGGGACCTGCAAAGTCAAGGATTTGAGTCCTTTAGAGGTTTTCATAAAAGTATAAAATGGTTCTGGAGAACCCTTCTGCCCATTCATAGTAGCCTTGCAGGGTTGCAAGCAGAGTTTTGGGAAAAATTGATTTGTGTGTTTGTGACATGAACCTAATTAAGTGGGGAGATTATGTGACATTCGGAAATGTTTCAAGTTTTCCAATATTCCTTGGTGCAGAATTAATCCTTCTCTAATCCTGCCAATGACTCCAGAGCTCACTTTTTGCAGAGGCTTTGCAATTTATACAAATGGAATTATTCAACTTCAAGTTATTTGTGTAAAAGCAGATGCCACAGTGAACACAATAATGCTTTTATTGGCTAATAGAGCCAAGCCAGCTTCAACCTGTAATTGCAATCAATGAATCCCCCAATGAATAGGTGAATAAGTTGCTGCTCAGAAGGCATGATACCATGGTGCATGCATTTCAGAATCATGCAATAAGGTATGCTAACCTCCACCAATGCAGGTTGTCAAAAAAATTTTCCAAAAGAAAAGTAAAACATGAAGAAAAATGGAAGCACATCATGTTCTTCCCTTTAATCCTTCCAACCCCACCCTTATCAAAATGGATATTTAAAAAAATTATTCTGCCACAGAATCATTATCAAGCTCAACTTCTGTCAAACTCCATCACATTTGTAGATGCTTCATCAAAAAAAAAACCTCTTAAAAAACATAAGGAATTGGGAAACTCTGACAGAGCAGCATAGTGTGGATGGGCATTTCTTCTTTCCCATGCCTCCAACCATATGTTTCCCATCAAGATGCATCCTTACCTATCTGTACCTACCCTCCTAATGTCAAACCCCCCATAATTTACCATAGACATTCTACAATGGAGATCTTCAAATTTAACCATAATTTCCTTCTGGTGGTGGTAGAGATAACTGAAGCGAGCAAAAGAAAACTATTCCTGCAACAAATTGTGAGTGGTAAAGAACCGGACACCATCATTCTTCCATGATCAGGCCATCAATCTGTCTCACCATTCAATGATGATCAATTCGATTAAATTTAACTATTTGAACCTATGCACATCAAATCAATGCACACTCTCGAGAGGAACCAACATCGGAAAATCATTTGAGAATGGATGGCTCTTTGAGGATATCTTCCTCAACCAAATATTGAACTTCATGCCCCTCTCATAATTCAGGCAACTCCTTCTTACGCAAATGCCTTTGACTCATTTTGCCCATATCTCCAACTTTCAGGAGATTGAGGCAATCTTGTAGAGTTTTGCAAGCCTCACATCACAAAAGGCACCAGACAGAATAGAGCCATAAATAAATAGAAAAAAAAAATTCCACCTGGAGCTTCTTCCCATGTGGATTCAGATGATGGCTTCACCTCGACTTCTTCCACAGCCTCCGTATCTTCCAGAATCGCTGCCGGCGCTCCTCCCACTCCCCCTTCTTGTCCTCGACGAAAGTGTTCCACTCCTCCCGTTTGTCATGATACATCACGCGGAGCTCTTCCTTTGATGGCACTGGCTTGATGTAACCCCACTTCATCAAGTAGTTGATGGATAGTGTGGTACCGCCTATCAAAACAAGAAATTTAAATAATAAATTCACTGCTAATTAATTTAAGAATATGATATATGCTAATTTATTTACAATAAAATCATGATTCCTACATTTTCTGAAATGAATGTGATATATCTGCAGGGGGCAGAGAAGCTGAAGAAGCAGATTTGAACATAGGTCTATTACTGAAAATGAGCTTTTAAAAGGCATGATGATGCAAATATGGTAGCAAATTATGTCAATGAAGTCGGCTGATCATAAGAGTCACCTTGACCAGAAAATGCAGATTATATTTCAAATTTTAATGGATGGATGAGATTGGTGGATACAGCTCTTTCTTCTTCTACTTTCTCTCAGTAGACACAATATCAAAGCTTCACTGAAAATCAAGTATGTCCTCGTAGCATGAGCATGATTGATGCTACATATTTGCTCGGAAAAATGGTGCATTCTTATATGAAAATTTTTTTTTCTTAAGATTCCAAAGAGTGAAGCATTTGACACAAGGTCACAATTTCATTTAATAGAACAAACGCTGGTGCTAATAATGAATAAAAACCAAGGGAAGGTTTATGCTTTTATAAAGTAGGCTCCACTACCAGCCTTGACAAATGTAAGCCAAATTATTGAATGATTCAGAAAAGCATTGGACTTGACAGAGCATGGATAACTGATGCAAAGTGAAATCATATCAACAGTTGGAACAATTCACCTATTGTGACCATGTATCTCAGGGGAGTGAAGATTTTGTAGAGGGTGTAGGCGATGGCAAAATAACCAGCCTTCGAGTTCCTCAGCATGTCCACGATGCGCTCCGTCACTCCCCAGGTCTCAAACAGCCCAGCCAAGTCGATCCCTCTGCAGAGGATACATTGCAGAAGTGAATCCTTTTTATCACAAATTCATTTCATGATTACTCGGGGGACCAGGAGTAGGCTCTGAAGAGGGGTTGAGAAGGAGTGAGAAAATTTTGGCTTTTTATTAAGTGTCCCATCTTTCTTCTGTATTGAGAAAACTGTCATATAGTGAAAGTGTTGCATCCCATTCTTACATTAATCATACTAAACTGCCTCATCATGTTGCTTTTGCATTGTTAGCCAAGTGCAGTTGATACTCCCTAGTCTCCCTTTCCTTTTACTAAGTATCATTTTCAGAGTTCTCCAGATCTCTTGAAACACTTCCTGTCAAGGTGAAAAATAATTTCTCCCAGCTGTTAAGAAAAAATCATGGAACTCACGTTGTGGCGATGACGTAGAAAGAGCCAAACCAGATGGCAGACGTGACACAATGCACAGGCACAAGAATATACCAATAGTCCTTGTACATCTGCTTGAACCTCTGAACAAGCCCTGGCTTCTTGGCTGGGGTTTTCTCTTCCTCCTTGCCCTTGGAGACCTGGTCCCCCTCCCCACCCGGTTTCGCATCCTGATGGAAATCCCTGCAGGAAACGGCAAGGGGACTCCTCGATTGTTCCCAGGAGAGGTAAAATGGTAGAGACTCTTTTGCAAGAAGATCACGTGGAGATGCACAAGACCAAAATCTTGTATGACGATCAGAGAGACTAGTGGAGCAGGCAAGACCTGTGTAAGAAATGAGTAGCATTATTCAAATGATGAACTAATACAATACGTATCTAAATTAACAATAATGAGTTCACAGTGTAATATTAATTTTTAGGAGCTTGATTCAGATTATGTTATGAGTGAATCTTCTAGAGATGAAACTAGACACAAAGTCATATGGATCAGGAATCAAAGGAGGATGATTTCCTCAAAACTCACATGCAAGAGACAGAAAAAGAGTGGACTGAAACTTTATAATATATGCCCTCATATATGGATTTTGTACTATAAGTTGAGAAAGGCAACAAACTGGAAAGTCAAGGCAGCAAAATCAGATGGACCTGCACTTAGATGAGGTAAAAGACTTGAAGGGTTATGACATTTGGAATCAGGAAATCATTAAAGGCATATCTGGTATACCTTGGACTTGCAAGGAAGGAACCACATCAAAGACTTTAAGAAACATAGCATTGCTAAGGACGAAAGAAACTCTCAACCAGTGAGGAGTCTCCATGTGCAAGGAGGAAAGAATCGCTAGAAAATTTTACACATCAAGGGCACATATCAATGACCACAACAAACCCACTTCAGAATGCTTTAGAGGTAAACTAGTCCCAAACTCAAATAAAAAGAAAGCCCCTCAAGATGCATTTTGGGCATTCACTCAGGGTCAGTATTGCGCTTTTCTGAATTTTCGTTAGAGACCCCTCACAAACTGACATGGCAGTATACATACTGCTCGTGGGATGTGCGGTCCATAGACATCTCCTTTTGAGCTGCTGACCACTGATGACCCTGGAGAGGCCTACCCTCGGGGCATGTCGACAAGCGGCCAGCAGAGTCAGGATCTTCCCGTCCCCCAGGAACAAGCTCATCATTAGGACCGGGGAGCTGGAGCGTCAAGCACTCGGCTTCCTATGGCTTCAGGGGTGCCGATTGGTTATCCATGAGATTTATTGATGAAAGGCAGTTGCTGCCTTTATTTATTTCTTGCTCGTGTAGAGCCACCTAGAAAAAATAAGTTACAAAATGACTCCTATACATAGGTTGGTAACTCTATGATGGCCATACTTCCTAGGCCTATCAATTACCAACATGCAATGCATTGGAGAAAAAAGGAGTTATACAGTTAATTTGGCACAAGCCTACAGGCATTATGCCATTAGTAACAGATCAAATTATTTAACTGCACTTATAGAAAATATTCTAAGGTATTGAAAGCATATTGATATTTCACCCTTGGGGCAGGGCTTATGGTATATCGAACATGTATAGGTGCAAATGCAATTTTCAACTTGACAGTGTCATGTGTAACTTTCCTATCCCTTCATTAACCTTTTCCACTCGAATGGGCGAGTATACTCGCCCATTGGTACATTGAGTGATGCAAAAATTCTAGTGGAAAAGGTTAAAGCAAGTATTCCCTAAATACTTGCCCATGGCAGGAAATCTTTCAAAGCAACTTCACAAAGTGAATCATTTTCATACATACTGATATTATGTCATGTAGAATACTGCCACTTGAATCAGATTAGGTGTATTTGGAGATGAAGAATATAGGACAACATATAACATAGAGGGAATAAAACGATCCATTTCAACGATCCATAAGCTATGTTTCCCCAGATGCATATCAAATGGTAATAACTGTCCAAATCATCATCATGGGAGGGCAGTGGTCAGGGACAACAATGCCATTAGACCACATTTTGCAATCAAAATTTCAGTGCAAGCAATGACCATCAAGAACAAATGCATCCATAAAAATGTGCATGCATGAGCACTATTCCTTCCTATGTACACTAAATCATATGCAAGTCTCCCATCAAATTTCAGGGACAAGTTGATGCCTTCGGGAAGTGTGTAAGGTAAAACGTAGCTACTTAGCAAATATCTGATGCTTATTTGTATCCAATCCTGAAACCTTAGCCTGAGACTTCTTTAATATTTAAGCCCCATCCCCAGGGGAGTTTCTATCGATTGCATGTCATTACATCTTCCAGATGGGTTGTTTCATGGTCCATCTGATTAAGAGGACCGTCTGGAATAATAGCCTTATTTCCCCACTACTAGCAAAAATGAGTAAAAATCTCAAAACAGTATAGGCCTATGAAAGTCCATAACCAGCTAATCGACACCATGCAACTTGTAAATTAATCAAGTCAATCGGATTGGCCGTGGCAATTGAAACTGCCAGACATCAACGTATTATAACGTTGAAAGGCGAGAAAACCAGGAACCGCACGTTACAATTCAAAACGTCAAGGACACCATAGGGCGCACGAGCCGCGCCTGCATGACATGTGACACAAGGCGTGGCGCCATCATCTGCCAATGCTGTCGGATGTGAATTAAAATTAGACAACGTTATGCTCACTGCGTATGCAGTTCACATGGGTTACCTCGAAAACAATGATATTCCGAAAAGAGATAGATCACTTTTGTAAATCATTCTTCAGTTTCAGAACAAAATCTACTCCAGAATTTTACATTCAAAGGGGAATTTCAACAAATGACGCCAGCAGAATTTTCCAGCAACCCTGTGGGGATTGCATCATGAAGGCGTCATGTCCAGGGGAATCCTCGTGGCATTGGCCAGTCGACCAACAGTCAGATAGCCTTAATTCTTCGTATTGATCCAGTTGTTTCATCCTTCCGTTGTTTCTGTGCGAGCCGTAGGCCGTCGTAGTCCCCGTCAGGTAGACCGTATTGCCACGAGAGTTTCGTTAACATGGTTTACTTCAGGCCAGGTCGTAATTGGCTTCGGCCTGTGAGAATATATGTGCCAGTGAAAATTCGCTTGTTCAGTGCAAGTGAAAATGAATGTGTCAGGATGATAGAACGTTTTAGAGTCATGCCCTAAGCTTATGCAGCAATCAACATGCAAAACAACTTCTGAATCATGTTATTGACTTCGGCATTGTGCAAACACCTTTGGTTTAACTTTGATGAAAGCCTGTAACCTAGTCAGTCTTGACTCCTTAGGTCTGACCATGAAAGTAATTCTTTTTAATGCAATAAAAGTAATTGAGAAGGTACTTCTGAACATAAGCACCAAATGCTCAGATTTTTGTGATGATCATGTCGTGAGTCACAGGACGTGAGGCTCTCATTCCCATAGGAGGGCCATGCCCTTGGAATGTGAGGAGTATTGCTATCTTTATGCTCTGATTAAATTTCATTTGTACTGATAAACTGGAACAGAAGTTCTTGGAATATGACGGATGTATATGTCGTATCCACTCGAGATAACATTTTATCTGGACATATTTTACTTTTCCAAGCAGCAGAAATATTTTCTACACATTACAGTAAAATGCATCTTTGTTGATGGTTCCAATTGGATTTGTGGTGCGTAGAATCGTCATCTGAACTGTAAAAGGATTACTGTAATATATTAAAGTAGTTTCACTTTTATATTTTCGGATTATATTTTGTTAATGAGGCTTTCATGAGAACAGTCACATTGTATCCCTAATGAAGCCAAATGCAATTGCAAGAGAATATGTTGAAAAGTAAACTGTGGTGCTAAGATGTTTCCATTCCTAAAAATGTAGTCTCAGCTGACCCATCTTGCCTGTCCTTCAAGAATTCCAGCAGGCTTGCCCATCCAATATACCAATGCTATATCTGGTTGTGCTAGAAGCACCAAACCTTCTTTCGCTGAAATGAAAGAAAACTGTATTCGTCGCAGAAAATTGTCGTACCTTCTCATGAAGCCAAGCAAATAGCATTAGACCCTGTATGTGGTATAGGCCTATTGGATTATAAGATAATCAATTTTTTTATTATTCAAACCTAATCAGTTGGCAGGTCAGAGCATATTTCTGAAGGTCAGCGGCTGTGTCGAAGGATGCCTCGCAAGAACGTCCCCCCGAAGGACACGGACGAGTACCTGAAGAAGCGGCAGAGGAACAACGAGGCCGTGAAGAAGAGCCGGGAGAAGACCAAGAAGCGGACGGAGGAGATCGCCACCAAGGTGGAGGAGCTGAGGCAGGAGAACGAGAAGCTCGAGTCCGACATCCAGATCCTGTCGAAGGAGCTGGGGTTCCTCAAGGACATCCTCATCGCCCACGCAGGTTGGTGGAAGATGTCGGGTCGGCTGCCGTCGGACGTTGGAGGGTTCTCGCCGGGGGCCTCAGTATCAATTGCTTACTGTTAATTACCGTCTTCCCATTCCCAAGTTTTAATTCATCTTTGTAAATTAAAAAAAAATAGTATGTGATGCTGCAGTAGGTTTCCATTGCTATTTTTTCCGGGTCATCAGAGTAGGCGATTCCACTTCTGCATTTTCAGTTATATTCACAATTTTTTTCTGTTCTCAATTTTAGCACTTGGACAGGAGAGGAATCACAAAGGCTGTAGTAGTTTCAGAGATTTAATTAACCATTGCTCGTACCAACAATTCTACCGTGCCGCAGTAAAGTAGTCCAGTTGTGATAGTGAACTGAGCCAAAACTATGAAATGCACTTCTTCCATGGCTGAATCGTTTTGGCTGCTGCACATAGCTGGTCTCCGGAAATCTGGAGCAGGAGTCCCATGCAACAAGTAGACCATCTGTAATCTCAAACCAAAGGCTGACGTCCTTGTAGGACTGCAACCGCAATCTGGACCGAAACTGGTAACATCAGTTGGTTGCTGCATCACCTTTCTGGTTCTGGGTTTCAAGGTTTAAGTGAAATGACTAATTTCTTCAGATCAGCTCCATGTTCGCTTGGTTGTTGCATTCGCTTCCTTCCATTAATTTTACTTTGACTTTGTGCTGCTCTACTAAATACAGGCTTCGGGGTGGCCCTTATGTAGTGAGTCATGAATGTGAAAGAATTGAATATCTTCATCCATTGTGCTAGCATCATCATAAGCTGAATGACATTAGAACAAAACCAAAGTTATGACTTGCGTTTAAGTTTTATTTTCACTTTGCCTTTCATCTTGCAATTTTGTATTTCCTTGAATGCCTCTATGTTTTCTCATGATAGATTTATTGTATATTATTGCATAAAAAGGTGCCTTGAGTGATTAGTAGTGAGGTTTTTCTTTGCGATTAAGTTATTGCTTTTTTGATTTAGTCTGCATTTTCACATAGGAACCATAGGAATCTAGATGGTTTGCATCAGAACAGAGAAGTTGATGAATGAGGTTGCTGAACATATTTCTTCTTTAAAACTCCATTCTAATCAGAGCATAGACCTTTTTGCCCTGTGATTATTTGCTAATTCTGAAAAAAACTAGTTCATTTAAGCCAATCAAAATCTAATATTAGTCCCAGAGACCCATATACTGGTAATTGGTTCAGAACAAGGCCTCTGTGTAGTGGGGATTTCTGCATTCCTTCATTCGCATTGCCCTCTTTTTTGGATCGTTTGGTGAAGTGGCCGTCTTCCTTTCCAACAGGATCGGCGCATGGAGTGAGCCTGAAGGAGGAGGAAGTGCCCATCATGATGAAGGTGTTGAACAGTGGCGAGTCCACAGACCCGAGTGACTTGATCCCCAAGGAGGATCACGTGAAGATCCTCGAGGCCATCTGCGAGGCCAGCAAGTCTCAGCAGAGGTCCTCACTCGGCTCATGAGTGCTGCCCTCGGTCGTTTTTAATCGTGATGACGCTTTCATCTTCCTGGCAACTCATATCTGGAATGCTGAGGGGGGTGGGTGATGAAAACTGTCACTTATGGTTGCAGCTGTGTGGCTCCTCTCTTGGTTCTGCTTGTGTCGCCGTTTTGTAAAAACTTGTTCAAAGGCGTTCTGGGAACAAATAGAGAAGCACCCTTTGCTGAGGAAGTAACTTCAGCAAATTGTTAACAAAAACTTTTCAGTTCTTTTAGTTAGTTATGAAAACCATGACTAACCAGAAGTGATATAGTGTCAGGTTAGCTGGTTTCTGAAAAACCAGGCTGCTCAAAGTGGAGAACTAGTGCTACTCAACCTCGGAATACAGGTTTCATATGACGTTATTTCCTCATACCAGGAAGCCTGGTATTGTTTTTCGGCATTCCTGATGCTCCTGTTCAGTCGACTCAAAGTTTATAGTTTTCGGACCGGTTTGAATGAAGGAAACATTCCTCTTGAAATGTTCTTCATTAATTAAGTTTCCCATGTGTATGACTTGAGCCCATTTTTTGCTAGATGGGAAAATTGTTGAACTAAGACTTATGAGTGTTGCTAATTATGAATTCTTCTTTATCCTGCCTCATTTCATCTATGATTTCACTATTATCTTTTGTATGACTAGCTCAATGTGCTGATCATAGTTGAAGTTCAATTCGAATGCATATTCTGCCTGAGGTTGAGCTGCCACTCTGTTTCTCACTGATGATTCACTCTAAATTATTGCTTCTGGTTAGTCATCATGTTTAAGTTGGAAGGAATTGTGTTTCTACAAGGATGCTGCAGAATTTGTCAATTATGGCAACATTTCTCTTGCTGAATATGATGTAAGTGCAATCACGGTCATGGTTGCATCAGTGTATCATCACAGGTGTCAGAGCTGTCACTGATTTCATAGCCTTGCATGGACGCACAAACTCAGGAGTGTGGAATCCTAAGCTGGGGCTCATGAAAGGCAATTTGTGACTGCAAGTTTTGTCATTTCATTCTATCACTCATAGGTCTTGGTTTGGCTCCATCTGAAGTGTTCATAGCGTTACTTACACAGGACTCTCGGTGCCTTCGTGGGAATTAGTTGCCGGCGCTGATGCTGATTACTCTCTGTTGCTACTGATAAGTCATTTGTGTATGAATTTGTCACCTGTCTTTGTTGATTCATTGTTATGGGCTGTGTCATGAGTCAAGACAATACAACCCATGTGATTACCAGTGGTACCTTATAAGGAATATTCTTTTATTATGTTTGCCCATTTCAGTGCTGGAGATCCCCAGATGTTCATGTCTCTGATCTTAGTGCTCTCAATTTATGAAGTCGAACCCATGGGACAGTGGCAGCATTTGGTCTGTTATGTGATCTTCACTGGATGCACAAGTACCATTAAATTGTAGTAATTTTTGATGCAAGGTGAAGACTCCACATGATTTGATTTTCTCTCGATGATGGCAAGAAAAAGCCTGAACTTCTTGCAGCAGGATTAATTCAAAGGTTAGGACAGTGTAACTGCAGTCTCTGTTGCCTTCACGAAAAGAAATTTGCGGGATAAAGGTTGGAATAGCGTTCTCCATCCCGTAATTGTAGAGAATTTTCTTCACGAAGGAACTGATGGAAGTTTATAGAGGGTGCCTATAAAGTTATAGCTCAAAAATACTTGGTCATGATTCAGTAGCCAAATACTTTATTGTTGTGAAAACCCCCATCCCTAACTCACCACCTGCACATTGTGGTAAGGCCTTAAGCAATTTTCGTAAGTTAGCTGGCCAGGGAATCGAGCCTCATCGTTCACACCACTTGTGGTGGTTTGAACGCGGTTGCCCAATTCCCTCACCCATGTGGACTTCTTTGTTGGGTCATGTCAAAGAAAAGCTCTAAACCAAGAAAGTATGATGTGACTGACCCGAGGAACTGCATGCAGGGAAACATGGCACAAGAAAATGTTAATGAACACGTGAAGGAAGGACATGAATATTTCTGACAAAAGACATTACCACAAAAAGTACTTGTAATGAGTTGATGCTGGAGGGGGGTTCATGGTATTAAAGTACTTTGCTACTGAATTATGAAAGATTCCCTTTGAGTCATACCTTCATGGACACCCTGTACATTGAGAACAGGATTTAATTTGAGGGATCAGAATTTATCGCATGAAGTGAATATGTTCAGCGACGGTATTCCCACCTGCATTGCCATCGTATCGTGTGTTTTATATTTTTATTGATTTATTTAATTTTGTGTAACATTCACCATTGTCTATGCATCGCCTATGTCCATGTGCAGTTGCCCTTAGGATATTCACCAGCAGTAATTATGGTCACAGTTTACTGAAGGATGCATGGTGGCTTGAAAATTGACCGTAGATGTCCGCAGCGGGATTCTGACAGCTGTTATTTATTAGTAACTTCTTTCGCTGTATAGGCATCGTAATTCATGTCTTTTAAGAAAAAGCAATAATTATAGGTTGGAATCTGTGCCCTGATGAGCAATCTCTCATCTGCTCTTTCGTGAAAGAAGTGCCAGTAGTATGAAATGGTAAAAAATTTCCTAATTTCGTTTCGTAAGAGAAAGGAACTTCAAATGATATCAAACGAAGCACTTGGTATGCATGTAAAATATTGCCAAAGAAAGTACTAGTTCAGAAACGCCCTATGGAAATTAGGGAACCCCCTCCGAACCATCATGATGAAGGTGTTGAACAGTGGCGAGTCCACAGACCCGAGTGACTTGATCCCCAAGGAGGATCACGTGAAGATCCTCGAGGCCATCTGCGAGGCCAGCAAGTCTCAGCAGAGGTCCTCACTTGGCTCATGAGTGCTGCCCTCGGTCGTTTTTAATCGTGATGACGCTTTCTTCTTCCTGGCAACTCATATCTGGAATGCTGAGGGGGGTGGGTGATGAAAACTGTCACTTATGGTCACAGCTGTGTGGCTCCTCTCTTGGTTCTGCTTGTGTCGCCGTTTTGTAAAAACTTGTTCAAAGGCGTTCTGGGAACAAATAGAGAAGCATCCTTTGCTGAGGAAGTAACTTCAGCCAATTATTAACAAAAACTTTTCAGTTCTTTTAGTTAGTTATGAAAACCATGACTAACCAGAAGTGATATAGTGTCAGATTAGCTGGTTTCTGAAAAACCAGGCTGATCAAAGTGGAGTACAAGTGCTACTCAACCTCGGAATGCAGGTTTCATATGACGTTATTTCCTCATACCAGGAAGCCTGGTATAGTTTTTCTGCATTGCTGATGCTCCTGTTCAGTCGACTTGAAGTTTATAGTTTTCGGACCGGTTTGAATGAAGGAAACATTTCTCTTGAAATGTTCTTCATTAATGAAGTTTCCCATGTGTATGACTTGAGCCCATTTCTAGCTAGATGGGAAAATTGTTGAACTAAGAATTAATTATGAATTCTTCCTTATCCTGCCTCATTTCATCTATGATTTCACTATTATCTTTTGTATGACTAGCTCAATAGCAGTGTGCTGATCATAGTTGAAGTTCAATTCGAATGCATATTCTGCATGAGGTTGAGCTGCCACTCTGTTTCTCACTGATGATTCACTCTAAATTTTTGCTTCTGGTTAGTCGTCATGTTTAAGTTGGAAGGAATTGTGTTTCTACAAGGATGCTGTAGAATTTGTCAATTATGGCAACATTTCTCTTGCTGAATATGATGTAAGTGCAGTCACGGTTGCATCAGTGTATCATCACAGGTGTCAGAGCTGTCACTGATTTCATAGCCTTGCATGGACGCACAAACTCAGGAGTGTGGAATCCGAAGCTGGGGCTCATAAAAGGCAATTTGTGACTGCAAGTTTTGTCATTTCGTTCTATCACTCATTGGTCTTGGTTTGGCTCCATCTGAAGTGTTCATAGCGTTACTTACACGGGACTCTCGGTGCCTTCGTGGGAATTAGTTGCCGGCGCTGATGCTGATTACTCTCTGTTGCTACTGATGAGTCATTTGTGTATGAATTTGTCACCTGTCTTTGTTGAGTCATTGTTATGGGCTGTGTCATGAGTCAAGACAATACAACCCATGTGATTACCAGTGGTACCTTATAAGGACTATTCTTTTATTATGTTTGCCCATTTCAGTGCTGGAGATCCCCAGATGTTCATGTCTCTGATCTTAGTGCTCTCAATTTATGAAGTTGAACCCATGGGACAGTGGCAGCATTTGGTCTGTTATGTGATCTTCACTGGATGCACAAGCACCATTAAATTGTAGTAATTTTTGATGCAAGGTGAAGACTCCACATGATTCGATTTTCTCTTGATGATGGCAGGAAAAAGCCTGAACTTCTTGCAGCAGGAGTAATTCAAAGGTTAGGACAATGTAACTGCAGTCTGTTGCCCTCACGAAAAGAAATTTGTGGGATGAAGGTGGGAATAGCGTTCTCCATCTCATAATTGAAGAGAATTTTCTTCACGAAGGAACTGATGGAAGTTTATAGAGGGTGCCATGAAGTTATAGATAAAAGATAGTCTGCCATAATTCAGTAGCTAAGTGCTTTATTGTTGTGAAACCCCCCCATCCCTAAACGCACCACCTGCACAGTGTGGTAAGGCCTTAAATAAGTGGTAAGTTAGCTGACCGGGGAATCGAGCCCCATCGTTCACACCACCTGTGGTGGTTTGAACACGGTTGCCCAATTCCCTCACCCATGTGGACTTCTTTGTCGGGTCATGTCAAAGAAAAGCTCTAAACTGAGAAAGTATGATGTGACCGACCCGAGGAACTGCATGCAGGGAAACATGGCACAAGAAAATGTTAATGAACACATGAAGGAAGGACATGGATATTTCTGACGAAAGACGTTATCAAAAAAAGTATGTGTACAGTAATGAGTTGATGCTGGAGGGGGATTCATGGTATTAAAGTACTTTGCTACTGAATTATGAAAGATTCCCTTTGAGCCATACCTTCATGGACACCCTGTACATTGAGAACAGGATGTAATTTGAGGGATCAGAATTTATCGCATGAAGTGGATATGTTCGGCGACGGTATTCCCACCTGCATTGCCATCATATGTGTTTTAGATTTATATTTATTTATTTAATTTTTTGTAACATTCACCTTTGTCAATGCATCGCCTATGTCCATGTGCAGTTGCCCTTAGGATATTCACCAGCAGTAATTACGGTCACAGTTTACTGAAGGATGCATGGTGGCTTGAAAATTGACCATAGATGTCCGCAGCGGGATTCTGACGGCTGTAATTTATTAATAACTTCTTTCGCTGTATAGGCATCGTAATTTATGTCTTTTAAGAAAAAGCAATAATTATTGGTTGGAATCTGTACCCTGATGAGCAATCTCTCATCTGCTCTTTCGTGAAAGAAGTGCCAGTAGTATGAAATGGTCAAAAATTTTCTAAATTTCGTTTCGTAAGAGAAAGGAACTTCAAATGATATCAAACGAAGCACTTGGTATGCATGTAAAATATTGCCAAAGAAAGTACTAGTTCAGAAACGCCCTATGGAAATTAGGGAACCCCCTCCGACCTATTCGAAGGTCCTGCCATGATGCTTGGTCTTATTTCTTTGTTTCTGTCTGTCGTGAGAAAGGAGTGGATATCTTTATTTGTGCTTATACCTATCATTATGCCCTCACTCCCGTCATGGACGAAGAAATTAATGCCTGTTCTTGCACCCCTCGTTCCCATTTCTCGAGGGCAGAGGTGCTGATTAGCACGTTGGGCGATCGGAAATGTATAATTTACGTGAATTATACAATTGTTATTACTGAATTAATTATTATGAATTAACCCATGTCAAATGATGCGCATAGAGATGGAAGAAATTCTCCAATACAACCAACTCTAAACCTGATCATGTCCGCTGGCAGATTCTGTCGACGAAAGTTCATCGCTCTAATGAATGAAATGCATGCATAAAAATTCCCCTGAGACTTAAGCTGAGGTCTTTTAATACTTTGACTCATGAAAAGAGTCTCCTGATTGCCCACCATTTGAGACGTATATCTCTGGGTCATAAAGCATGACTTAAAAAAAAAAACTGGAATCATAAGTTTTCTGGCTGCAGAATGTTGAAATCAATCTGTATCGATGAGAAAAGTACCATCGATCTTTCATGAAAAAAATGCCATTAGAATTTATTGTGCAATGTTTTTCCAAATTTCGCGAAATATGTTGTAGTTATTCAAATCTCCGTTTCGAAAGCGAAAGGAATGTCTTCCAATGATGTTAAGCGAAGCATTCCGTAAATATGTAAAATATCTCAAAAGAAAATAGAAATTTAGAGAAGTCTGGAACGTCTTGGAATCGATTTTAGGATTCCCGCCGAGATCGACGGAAGAACGGCTGTTTCCCCACGTGCGTCGTGGAATATGAGGAAAATCTTGTGCCTTATGAAAAAAAAAAAAATCTCCAAACAGATCCCATACGGTCTGCACAGCGGCGAATGTTGAGCGGGTGTGTCTCTCCCGAATTTCAATTTGGAGGCTTTGGTAAACTTAACTTACTGGTTTCGTTTCATTTTCTGGATGTTTTCGGGCGAAAGAATGTCGTTACTGGACGTGTAAAAAACAAGGGGCTGGTTGATTCGCGTCTCGTATGCGAAACCGAATGCACGATCACGCGGATAATCAAGGATAATCCAGGTCGTGGTACGCCGCAGGTTTTCCTTGGAAAAAAAATATTAAAAACAATATATTTTTAGGGTCTTCCACTTCACGCCTAAATGTCAAATCCGCAAATAAATTGTCGGAGAAAATGCGCACATCATCACCACTTCAACTGTAATAGTGACAACCGCGTGCAAGAAAAAGGGAAATTGTGGAAAACCACGCGCGTCACAAGACTGACCCACTTCATGACGTTATCCTCCGACAATCGCAGTTCTATGTACCGGCATCGGCGGTTCGCAAAGCGATGGATAATCGCGCTGGTTGCGGATGCAACCGTACGGCCTTCATCTTGACTAATTCCCGCAACTCCCATTCGATTCACTCAGGTCATTCGGTGATATTGAAACCTATCCTCTCCCTTGGATCGGCACGATCTCTTTTTTGTTGCTATATAGGGTAATGCATAGAGAAGTTTCATCGTACTCCCGCAAGTTATTTGCAGGATATATTAGGATAATCCCAGTCGCGACACACAGCAGAAAGTTTTCCAATCGAAAACCCTGTGTGCACAAAAGTCGTTCCCCCTCAGATGTGCAACGCCAAAAAAAACTGCGAACTTAAGTTTATTTTAGGACGTGCATTGATTTATTGATGAGAGACGCGGCCGATACCGCGCTGATTCATTCGCGTGCGTAGAAGGCAGAGAAAGTTTCCCGAACCATGTGGCAAATACACCTCAGGAAACATTTCCAGTTAATGCAGATTGGTTCACGAGGATAATCAAACCATGCCATGGTCCAAATGATTCATGGGGATGAAAATGGAAAACTCTATAATTCGACGAGAATCCTCCCAGGTGTTGGAGGTGTCAAGCTTCGTGGGGCACTGTCAGAATACGTCACTCAAATACAAGTTTACGCGTACAATTTCGCTTGTGGTAATTTGTGGAAACTTAAAAACGCATCACAATTGTGTATTATCTTGGACCTAATCCGATTCTAAGTATTGAGATGATAGCGTGCAACAGGAAATTAAAAAACAAAAATAGCATGCCCAATTGAGACATTAGAAACTCAAAAAAGGGCAATTTCGCCCTGGGGCGTCGCCAGCCAACCACGAAAGTGACTTATTCCGGCAACTTAATTTCACAGAAATATCCAGAGATCGAGGTGGTGTTGGTGCAGGCGTTACTCGCCCAGCGGCCGCTGCAGCAGGTGGGGTCCGGCTCCGCGTGGACCGCGATCGTCAGGCAGCCGGTCTGCTTGGGTTCGGAGGTGTCGAACCGCCCCTGGCCCTTCCCCGTCACGTTCTGGAAAGTGCCTGCGGGGAAACCCACGGATGCGGAACGGTATCGGTGAAAAGCTTGCCCTCGCGAAGACGCCTCGAAAGCGTACGTATCTGATGTACATCCGCGTTTGCCGGAGCGGTAACTCTTTCCATGGAATGCGCTTATGCCTCGTCTGACTGATTTTTCTGTCGTTTCTGGTGTAGATAGTTTTTTTTTAATTACATCATTTCAATTAAATGAGATCATGAATATTCTCAATGGAATGACCGAATCTCCATAGAATTCCGTCAGCTGTTCCTAGATTCTGGAAGAGTTATCTCCTTTGTGGAGAGAAATTTGTTATATTCGTTATTCTGTTGAAAAATTGTCGAATTTTTCTTGTTGAATCCAACAAATATATACTTCGATAAATTACCACATTGAAATACCTCATCCGTTAGGAAGCCATCACTCACCGTCCGAAAAAGTCCAGTGGTTCACGTCCATCCAGTGTCTCCCATCGATCCAGAAATATCCGGAGCCGCCTGCCGGGCCGGCGTAGACCTCGAGGGCCACGACGGCCTCGCTCATGAAGTCGTGGACCGCCTGGTTGCCGTCGATGGCGAGTCGGCCGCCGTCCGCCTCGCACGCCGCCTTCGCCTGGTTCCGGTTCGTTTTCTCGGCGACGATTTTCAGGTAACTCGGCGTGCCTGGAACCCGGACGTAGTCTACGGAGAAGTCATTTCCAGATGAATGAGGCCGACTTAATTTCTCCTGTGAGTCATTGAGGCAGAAGTTCATTCTATGCTCGGCTCAGCGTCTCATCAGATCAGTGGCGATTTCGCGTCTTCGGAAATATCTGAAGGATTCGGTTCCATTTACGATGGGGTTTGTTCCGGTTTTACCCACGCTCTTGCCGAAAAGAAAGAGTAAGAGAGGAAATCTGAAGACGAACCAAAACCATTTGATAATATTTGACCCAATTGGAAAACATTTCTGGCTTGTATTTCCTTGTTGGATGAGACGCAACCGTGCAACCATCGGGATTCCTCGAGGGAGATTCCATTGGGACCTTCGGACTTACTCGCGTCTGTCACTTCTCGGTAGCAGAAGTTGCTGTTGGGATCGAAAGTCCTTGCTGGGTCGTAGGTACCGCTCAGCCGACAGTCCACAAATTCGGATCCGAAGGTCACGGAGAAGGTGAAGCAATTCGTGCAGGCATTTCTAAATGAAATTTAAAAAATGTGGTGTCGGCGAACAGGAAAACTGCTTCACACAAAAGTCTTTCTATGATGCAGTTTCATCCCCAAGTAGAAGAACGATTAATCGTTACTCTACTTGTGACTGATCACTAGGCCATCAATTTTGTCGTTGAGGTTGCCGAGTTTCGAGCTGACTATATGAACGGGTATATAGGTTCCTTCCGAATGAAGTATCTCCATGACATGACCTCTTACATTACGTTCATAGATGCATCACATCACAATAATTCCTCACTTTCGAAATACAAAACTAGAATGCTACGGTTTGAGAACCCTTCATCATATGAGTAAATTAGATTCCTCCACTGAATTATTAAGTCTTACATTGAATTCTTAATTAAATTCTCTTGCGCCGCTCTTGACCAATTTCTAGTATCTCCTTTAATGTGCAAAAGACTCACTGGAAACACGCCATGGAGCAATCTAACGCCGAGCGTGCGTTTAGCTGATAGTCGGGAGAACTGATCTGCATGGTGCTGTTCCCAGAGGGGTAGAACCGTCCCGTCTTGATGTCAGTCGCCGTCGTCCAAAAGACCCATGCGAAGAGCCAGGCGACCCTTCCCATCTTCCAGGCGTAGCCTCCAACAGGTGAATGTGGGAGGAAGTCCAACGCGTGATGCTAGGGTCTCGGGTCGATTGTCAGGGGAAATCGTGGTGCGAGCACTCCCTCCGTTCGATGGTACTGCTATGATGTTCGGTTTTATTTCTTCTTTTCTCTGTCGTCAAAAGAATGGGTTGTCTTTGTATGTGCTTATGCCTATCATTACGCCCCATCCGCGTCCTCACTCACGTCATGGATGAAGAAATTAAGGCCAGTTCTTGCACCCATCATTGTTCCCATCTCTCGAAGGTTGAGGTGCTGAGTAGCGCATTCGACGTTGGACGATCGGTATAATTTAGGTGAATTATCTTTTGTCACCATACATTGATTAACCCTTGCCCAATGATGCGCCTCGGGAAAGAGTTAATTCTCCAATACAACCAACCCTTAATCTGATCAAGTCCGCTGACAGGTTCTGGCAGCGGACGGAAGTTCAGCGCGCCAAAGAATGAAACACATGTATAAAAATCCCCTGAAGATTTCAGCTGGCATTCTTTACCTCATGGACTAATGAAAGGATTTTCTCGATTGTCCGCCAGTTGAGGCATATGTCAATAGGAAATTCGGGTTAATAGGATTCGAACATCTTTTAAATCCTGCCACAAAAATTTCCCAATTTTGAAATGAATAGTTTCCTCACCTACGTATATCAAAACTTCGAAACCTTGATGTTCATTATTTTGATTAGCTCATTTTCCGACTTCTAAATTTTCCTTACCTACAGAGAAGACATCACTATGAGCCTCGATACTCAGCCTAATAAATCCTAAATATTACTGTAATTCCCATTGATGTCATGGGGCCAGTCATGAGTACCTGTCATTACTTGTCATTTCCGCTCGTCCTCGTCGGCCCTCTCTTGACGGTCGAAAGAGGACTCATATTTCTTCGTTCTACTAATAAGCGTTAGGGTTGCCCTAGCTTTTGGCTTGGTGCAATCGACACTGCATCGATCATTAGATACGTAAGAAAGAGGCGAGAAGGAGTTTGTCTCTCTAAACGTTTATAATTGCATTTGCAATTGCTCATAATTGCCATGCGTTGATCGGCGGATTGTCATCCTTGAACCGATTGTCATCTGTGAACAGAACCTCGAGGGATTCAAGTCGGTCCTTTTGCGTCGCGTCGATCACTTCTCGGTAGCAGAAGTTGCTGTTGGGATCGAAAGTCCTTGTTGGATCGTAAGTGCCGCTCAGCCGATAGTCCACAGATCCGGTTCCAAAGGTCACAGAGAAAGTGAAACAATTCATGGGGGCGTTAAAATAAAATAATAATTTGGTGTCGACGAACAGGAAAACAGCTTCACGTGAATAATCATTCCTCTACTTAGGAAAGACGACCTTGCAACAAATATTGTCATTAAGTGTGCAGATGTTCAATTACGGTACGGGAATAAAGGTACTTTCGGAATTAAATAACTTCATGACATGACCTCTGCCCATTCGTTCATATTTTCTGCAATTCCTCACTTTCGGCATACAGACAAGAATGCTACGGTTTGGGTACCTTTGTGTTACTCACATCATGTGAGTAAATTGGATTTTCCCATTGACTTCTCAAGTGGCTTCACTTGCGTCACTCTTGGCAAATTTATAGTATTTAACGTACAAAAGACTCACTGGAAACACGCCATGGAGCAATGTAACGCCGAGCGCGCATTCAGCTGATAGTCGGGAGAACTGATCTAAATAGTGCTGTTCCCGGAGGGACAGAACCGTCCCGTCTTGATGTCAGCCGCCGTCATCCAAAAGACCCATGCGAAGAGCCAGGCCACCCTTCCCATCTTCCTGGCGTGGCCTCCAACGGGTGAGCGTGGGAGGAAGTTCAACGCGCGATGGTAGGGTCTCTGAACGATTGCCAGGGGAAATCGTGGTGTGGACACTCCCTCCTACCGAATTGAAGGTCCTGCTATGATGTTCGGTCTTATTTCTTTGTTTCTCTCTGTCATGAGAAAGGAAGGGTTACCTTGTGTCTGCTTATGCCTATAATTATGCCCCATCCGCGCCCTCACTCACGGCATGGATTGAGAAATTAAGACTTGTTCCTTCACCCTTCATTGGGCCCATCTCTCGATGAGAGAGGTGCTTCGTGGCACATTCGACGCTGGACGATCGGAAATGTATGATTTAGGTGAATTATCTTTTTTAATACTATACATGAATTAATCCATGCCAATTGATGCGCATAGGGAAGGAGGAAATTCTCCGCTACAACCAACTCTAAATACTGATCATGTCCGCTGGCAGATTCTGTCGACGAAAGCTCATCGCTCGAATGAATTAAATTCATGCGTAGAAACTCCCCTAAGACTTAAGCTGAAGTCCTTTAATACTTTGCCTCATGAAAAAATTTCCTGATTGTCCGCCATTTGAGACGTATGTCAATGGAACGGTCACGGTTTCCTGGAGGATGCCTGTAGCCTTGAAAATTAACAGCATATGTCAGCAACAGGATCCTGACAGCTCTAATTTATTAGTAACTATTCTTTCTCTGGATAGGCATCGTAAGCCAGGATTCATGAAAAAAAAAACAAGAAATCGTACGTTTCCTTCAAATCAGTGCGTCTGGACGGGAAAAGTTTTATTGTTCTTACGTGAAAGAAAGGCCATTGGAACTTAATGTGCAGTACAGAAAGTTTTCCAATCCATAACCCTGTGTGCACAAAATTCGTCACCCCCCCCCCCGCCTTAGATGTTCAACAGCAACCAAAACTAAAAAATTTATTTTAGGATGTGCTATGCGTGATAGATGAGGGATGCGGACGATACCAAGCCGATTCATTCGCATACGTAGAATGCAGAGAAAATTTTTCCGAACCATGTCGTAAATACATAGGAAATAATACAGTAATTGCAGATTGGTTCACGAGGACAAGCAAATCATGGGTTAGTCCAAGTGATTCATGAGGATGAAAATGGAAAACTCCATAATTCGACTAGACTCCTCCCAGCTGCTGCATGTGTCAAGCTTCGTGGGGCACTGTCAGAAAACGTCACTCACATATATGTTTTCACATGCAAATTTCGCTTGCGGTAATTTGTGGACTCTTAAAAAAATTGCATCACAATTGTGTAATGCCTTGGACACAATCCGATTCCAAATATTTTGAATTGATCGCTTTCAACAGGAAATGAAAAAAGAAAAATAGCATGCCCAATTGAGACATTAGAAACCCAAAAAAGGTCGATTTAGCCTTCGAAGCGTCGCCAGCTAAGCACGAAAGGGACTCATTCCGGCAACTTAATTTCACAGAAATATCCAGAGATCGAGGTGGTGTTGGTGCAGGAGTTACTCGCCCAGCGGCCGCTGCAGCCGGCGAGGTCCGCATGGACGGCGATCGTCAGGCATCCGGTCTGCTTGGGTTCGGAGGTGTCGAACCACCCCTGGCCCTTCCCCGTCACGTTCTGGAAAGTGCCTGCGGGAAACCCATGGATGCGGGACGGTATCGGTGGGGAGTCGGCCCTCGCGAAGACGCCCCAAAGAGTACGTGTCTGAATTACATCCGCGTCTGGCGGAGCGGTACCACATTCCATGGAATGCGATTATTCCTCGTCTGACTGATTTTTCACCGTTGTTTTAGGTGTAGATAATAAATTTTTTTACTTTATTTCAATTAAATGAGATCATGAAAATCTAATTGAGATGACCGAATCTCCTCAGAATTCCGTCGGCTGCTCCTAGATTCTGGATTAGTTATCGCCTTTTTGGAGAGACATTTTTTTATATTCGTTCTTCGCTCGATAAATTTGTCGAATTTTCCTTGCTAAATCCAACAAATTTATAAATTGACCAATTACCACTTTAAAATACCTCATCTGGTAGGAAGCCGTCACTCACCGTCCAAAAAAGTTCAATGGTTCACGTCCGTCCAGTGTCTCCCATCGATCCAGAAATATCCGGAGCCGCCGGCTGGGCCGGCGTAGACTCCGAGGGCCACGACGGCCTCGCTCATGAGGTCGTGGACCGCCTGGTTGCCGTCGATGGCGAGTCGGCCGCCGTCCGCCTTGCACGCCACCTTCGCCTGGTTCCGGTTCGTTTTCTCCGCGACGATTTTCAGGTAGCTCGGCGTGCCTGGAACCCGGGCGTAGTCTACGGAGAAGTCATTTCCAGATGATTGAGGCCGACTTAATTTCTCCTGGATGTCATTGACGCAGAAGTTCATTTTATGCTCGACTCAGAGTCTCATCAGATCAGTGGCGATTTCGCGTCATCAGAAATATCTGAAGGATTCGGTTCCATTTACGATGGGGTTTGTTCCGGTTTTACCCACGCTCTTGCCGAAAAGAAAGGGTAAGAGAGGAAATCTGAAGACGAACCAAAACCATTTGATAATATTTGACCCAATTGGAAAACATTTCTGGCTTGTATTTCCTTGTTGGATGAGACGCAACCGTGCAACCATCGGAATTCCTCGAGGGAGATTCCATTGGGACCTTCGGACTTACTCGCATCCGTCACTTCTCGGTAGCAGAAGTTGCTGTTGGGATCGAAAGTCCTTTCTGGGTCGTAGGTGGCGCTCAGCCGACAGTCCACAGATCCGGATCCGATGGTCAGGGAGAAGGTGAAGCAATTCGTGCAGGTATTTCTAAATGAATGTAAAAAAATGTGGTGTCGGCGAACAGGAAAACTGCTTCACACAAAAGTCTTTCTGTGATGCAGTTTCATCCCCAAGTAGGAAAACGATTAATCGTTACTCTATTTGTGACTGATGACCAGGCCATCAATTTTGTCGTTAAGGTTGCCGAGTTTCGAGCTGACTATATGAACGGGTATATAGGTTCCTTCCGAATGAAGTATCTCCATGACATGACCTCTTCTCTTACGTTCATAGATGCATCACATCACAATAATTCCTCACTTTCGAAATACAAAACTCGAATGCTACGGATTGAGATCCCTTCATCACATGAGTAAATTAGTTTCTTCCAATGAATTCTTAAGTCTTACATTGAATTCTTAATTATATTCTCTTGTGCCGCTCTTGATGAATTTCTAGTATTTCCTTTAATGTGCAAAAGACTCACTGGAAACACGCCATGGAGCAATCTAACGCCGAGCGTGCGTTTAGCTGATAGTCGGGAGAACTGATCTGCATGGAGCTGTTCCCAGAGGGGTAGAACCGTCCCGTCCTGATGTCAGCCGCCGTCGTCCAAAGGAGCCAGGCGAAGAGCCAGGCGACCCTTCCCATCTTCCTGGCGTGGCCGCCAACGGGTGAATGTCGGTGGAAGTCCGACCGGCGATGGTACGGTCTTGGAACGATTGCCAGGGGAAATCGTGGTGCGGGCACTCCCTCCTACCGATTCGAAGGTCCTGCTATGATGTTCGGTCTTATTTCTTTGTTTCTCTCTGTCATGAGAAAGGAAGTATTATCTTTGTGTGTGCCTATCATTATGCCCCATCCCCGCCCTCACTCAAGTCATGGATTGAGAAATTAAGGCCAATTCTTTCACCCTTCATTGGTCCCATCTCTCGAGGAGAGAGGTGCTTCGTGGCGCATTCGACGCTGGACGATCGAAAATGTATCATTTCGGTGAATTATCTTTTTTATTACTATCCATGAATAAATGCATACCAAATGATGCGTATAGGGAAGGAGGTAATTCTTTTTGCTGTTACCTAACTAAAATGCAAAATTCGATGCGATCGGAAGAAATGCAGGCAACTTCGCTTTCCAAGAACTTATGAACAACCTGAGACAGTAAAAAATTTCCCCTATACTCATTCGCCATTTTAGTAGCGATTTCACGCGCGCCAAAATGCGTGCAGAATTAGGTCTATTGCAATATGTAAGTTGTCCAAACAATGGGTTCCTCACACACACTCGCCTAAATAAAGGAACGTGTGCTTTCTTTGGGAATGCACCCGCCTCACATAATTTTTTTTGCAATGGCGGAGGAGTCATTCTCATTTTTATTAACGGATGAGACGGTTCGTTCCATATTTGGCGTCAAACTCGCCTCTACCACATAATTTGGTCGGATTGATCAGATTATTAAATATTATATTCCGCAAACCTAACCTTTAAGTCCTGAACGCGGATCAGGTGTTGCTCAACCGAGAGTTCACAGATGTAGAACAAACAGTCACAGTGTAGATGAAGAAGTCCGCGCTGATGTTTTTTTTAATTAAATAAATAAAAAGTGCTTGAATGGATCATTCCATGAAGAATTGCCCCCTTAATTATTTTATTGATGCCCCAGTCTCTAATTATTTCTTGGAGGGGGGAGAGTTTCGGGGATGTCTCAATTCATACAGTATACGGGGATAAAAGCAGAATAAGCGAGAAGGTTCCATTTGAATGAAGTTCATTGATGGCATGAAATCTTCCCTTTCGTTCATTGAAGCAACACGTTAGCAATAATATCTCTTTCTCTCCATCTCCCTCTCCCTCTCTCGAAATCCGGAACTCCAATGCTATGGTTTGAGTACCCTTCCTTAAATGAGAAAGTTGTATTTTCTTTCTTATTGACTTCGTATGTAGTTTCTTCTTCATTAATCTTGGCAAAATTCCGGAATAATATATTTTAATGACACTGAAACAAAGCAAGCAATGGAAGCATGTACGGCTGAACGTGGTTCCAGCTGGAAGTCAGGAGACCTGATCTGCATGGTGTTATTCCCCGGGGCCGAGACCCGTCCCGTCGTGATTTCAGCCGCCGTTGTCCAAAGGAGCCAGGGAAAGAGTCAGGCGACCCCTCCCATCTTCTCGGCGTGGCCTCCAACGGGTGGATGTCGGTGGAAGTCCAACGCGTGATGGTAGGGTCTCGGAACGATTGCCAGGGGAAATCGTGGTGCGGGCACTCCTTCCGATCGATTCGAAGGTCCTGCCATCATGTTCGGTTTTATTTCTTTGTTACTCTCTGTCGTAAGAAAGGAAGGGTTGTCATTGTTTGTGCTAATGCCTATCATTACGCCACATCCGTGCCCTCACTTACGTCATAGAATAAAAAAACTAAGGCTTGTTTTTATTGCACCTATCCTCGCGTCCATTTCTCAAATGTAGAAGTGCTTTGTAGTGTATTTCCTCGTTCAGAAATTGGAAATGAATAATCCACCTGTCGTAGCTTTGCCATCATACCTCAATCGAATATCGTCTGGTGATGCAAATCAGGAAGGTGAAAATTCCCCAAGACAACCAGTCCTGAATCTGATCAGCCGAACATGTCCGTGGACGAAGGCTTCACGTTCTTAAAGAAGGGGATTCATGCATAAAGACTCTGTGGAGTCTTCAGCCTTCAACCTCGATCTGAGAAGTTCACAATGCTTCCCATGAATTTGAATGAATTTTCAGATTATCTGAAGTTTGAGGCGTATTTTGAAAGGAGATTAGTTGGGGGGCTGGAGGGGAAGGTGGGAGGTCGGGGAGGGGAGGGTGTAAGGTTGGGAAGGTGGGAGTGAGGGTGGGAGGTTGGACGTAATGGCGGATTCAGTCAACTCCCGTTCGTGCTCGTAGAGGGAATGACCATTGTGACGGGTAATAAAAACATCGATGCCTTAATGGAAGGGTGTCAAACTGGCAGACCGGATCCAATCAATTTTGTCGCGCCTTCCGGAATTCCTTTTCAACAGTTGGTTACGGAAAAGTGCTGTAGATTTCGGCCGATTTGCATTAAAAATTAAGTGTTAGGTTTTGATTGTGTCCCCTAATAATCCCAAAAGGCTTCCATCCGGCCCCAAGCCTCATCGAGTTTGACACTCCTGCCCTAATGGATAGTAAGAGCCCTACTTATTTACCATAACTGCTGAGAAACATTTGCCCATAGGAGTAATTTTGGGATAATTCGATGCAGTGAGGTTTGAAATGTCCTTTCCCCACGATTTCCTGAGAGGCAATAATCGCTTCTTAAACCATGAGGAATTTCCATCTTAGTCCAATGAGAAGTCAGAATATCTTCGGTTTTGGTTGTGGCTTGCTGTGATTGGAGCGATCGAGATGTTCATGACCTGCTGGAAAAAAAAAACTAAAAAAAAATGCCATGAGACTGCATGACTTTCTCATTAGATCTGCAGGATTCCTCATGAGCATTGTGAGGTTTCCCATGAGGCCTTGAGGCTTCCTCATGAAAACCTCATAGGTTTTTTTCAGCAAGCTGCTCCAATGAGGCAATTCTTGGCTTCTTTGATATTCGGAATTGAAGAGATAAAGCGAAAGAAAATGTCGCTGATGACTTGGTGCACCCAAGAGACACCCATTAGTGACTTTTCCGGGAATAAAATCTGGAAATATCCTGGAATGAGATGATTGGCTCCTGATGGGAGGTCCCGGTCGCATGAGGTGTTTTCACGCAGGTACATTGTATTTATCGTCGGTATGGGATTGAAACGTGATGGCAAATAGCCTTTTCGCTTTTATTAATAGTGAGACTCTACATTCGTTTGCAGGTCCTCTGGAATTGCAGAGGACATGCAAACGAATGGTTTGCATGCCCAACTAAATCTGCAGGTCTCGAGGGACTCGACCGGTGAAGCCAGAAATGCATCCATTTCATAGACGAGCCCGGAGCGTGCATCTATGTCTGTGGTTCAAACTCTCTTGAGATGCTGGGTCGACGGTGAGAGGGGAGAAGCGAATATCGAAGGAACAGGAGGCACAAGTGGCGCCACGACCACGTTCATCGTTATGCGCGGAATAAACGGCCAGAATGAATACGACGATTGGGACGGCGTTGGCCACCGCAGCATGATGCGCTTCTGCTCCACGTTTCATTATGCATACGCTTTGTAGCACTCAGAGCACAACGCGCTTTTCGTCGGAAATCATTTTTCATGGATTCTGGCGTTCTTCGTGTTGTGCGACATCGTAAACATCAAGTGGAAATAATTTCCTAACCGTGTCAAAGTATTCTGGCAGCGTCAGGACATCGGCCTCGAGCCTCTCCCCGAAACTCCGAGGAAACCCCGAAAAGACGTCCCGACGTTGTCGCGATTTCGAGGACCACGGAGGTCCGGCTCCGCCAATTCTCACCGGCGATTCACCGAGACAGGTTACCGCTGCTGATAGGCTTGGTTCAATTTTTCGCGGCTTTTCTGTTCGCTTTCGCACGCCTCCCTTCCTAGTCAAGCAGGACCTTTTTCTCCTTCAATTCGATACCAACCTGCTCCGATGATGTTCACATGAGGCTCGAGGCGGAGGGAATCCATGAAGGATGCTTCCCTCAAAAATTGCATTGTGCACTGAGTGCTACTAAGGGAAAGCATAATGAAACGTGGAGCAGAAGCGCCGCATGCTGCGGTGGCCGACGCCCTCCCCATCGTTGTATTGATTATGGCCGTTCATTCCGCTCACTTTGGTGCGATGAACCTGGTCGTGGAGCCACTTGTGCCGTGGAAAATTTCCGATCGTAATTTCCAATCCAGATATGAACAGAAAAAATGTCCTCGTTTCCGCCTCTCCTTTGGAAATATGCAGCGTTAGTGCATCCCGGAGAATTCCAGAGGGCATACAAACGAATGCAGTATCTCACGAATAACAAAAGCGAAAAAGCTAACAGCCGCCACTTTTCAATCCCATTCCGACGATGAAGATTATAATTTACCAGATGTCCAGCTTGAAGATACCTTATTCGACCTTAACCTCCCATTGGGAACAAGTCACCTCATGCCAGATATTTCCGTATTTTGTTCC
>CAJPEV010001507.1:0-43962 GCA_905338385.1 Darwinula stevensoni
TTAATGCATAATTTTTTCTCACATTTTTTCTTCATTATAAAATTATAAAATTGAATTTATGAAATTAAACATAGAAGTAATTAGCAATCAAAGTGTGTATACATTTTTTTTGGACACCCTGTATATACCTGATCACCAAAAATGAATGCCTGGATGGCACTTGAATCAGCAGATAAAGATCTTCATTAGATGTAACTACTGCTTCTATCCAATAAAAGGACAAGGTATATTCCTGAAGTAACAACAACAGAGGCAAGGAAATTTCACCCTACTTTTCCAACATAAATATCTATATTGGACACAACTTCCTGTCAATGAACTTCTGCAACTGAAACAAAAAACATGAATTAACTCTTAACACCCTCTGGAATATCTCAGAAATTAGAAAAATACAGGTACAATCTCAGGTCTGAATATGGTGTCATGTAGCTGAGTGCTTGCCTTTGGAGCTTTGCCCAACCTGCATCCACTTTCATCTCATTCCATCAACCTTAATACTCCATTCACTTCCATGGCACTAGATCACATTTGATGGACAATGATTTGGCTCGACTACACAGTTGGTCAATTTGTATCCGGTGAGAGTAGGAGTCAATATGGATGAGCAAGTCACGAGGTGACTGCAGCATGCCATTGCACAAACGGCACTGAAAGGTCTCTCTTGTGATCTCCCTAGAGGAAAGAGAAAACAAGAGATATGCATACTTTCAATGCACAGGGAACAGTTAAGAAACAGAGAGAAAATTGAAGAAAATGTATGCTGTAAAGAGATGAGAGACCTGCTGGCATGGGTCTGCAGCTCTTTGGCATGATCAATTAGTTCCTGTATATCATCTTCCTCAGTGGATTCCAATTTAGGGGGGATGTGAATTGGAAAGATCTGCTTCACTGAAGTACATGCTCCTTCTACTTGAAATGTTAGCATATCTGCCGCTGGGATGAGATTCCATTTGAAAGGGGCTGGGCATGGATCAACAGGCACTGGAACTCGAGATCTTCGCAGCAACCTGAAATCACATTTCACCATTATAAAGAGACAACTGACTCATAGCATTGGTTGGGATGTTAAGCAAACAGATACCGAAGCACAGAGTTTCTGAGGCTTTTCTGGCAGTCATACAACTGGCAGTCAGCCATCACAGGCACTTCCTGTCCTGGTTCTACATGCAGGAGTTGGTTGATCTTGATGCGAATGTAATCAACCTGAGAAATGAGACAAGAACCTTCTCATGGTATTTTTCCATCTGAACACACAGAAATTATGAGTATAACACAAACATCTTTGATATCATCCAAAGTAACAGTGGCATCAAATGGGACTTCCATATCGTGTTCTTCATAGATGGGAAAATGAGCATCTTTGTTGTAACCAAGCCCACAGATCAACCCAGTGTAGCGAGTCTTGCTAGGATTCCTCCTATAAGAGAAGATATGAATCAGTATAATCAAATGGCACAAGCAGCCCACAGGATTGTTTGAGAGGAAACTCAACCTGAGTTCAACAGTGGGTCCAAATAACAGGGTCACAAGGCCTGGAAGACCTCGAACAGGAAACATTATAGTGGTGTTCCCCACAACCACACGTGAGCCAGAAGGATTCAACTTCACATGCCCAGCAATTATCAATCTGATGAAACACGTATGACATGTATCCATCGAGAAAATTAAAATGGCAGTAAAGCAGTGATTATGCTGACTCACTTCTGGTAAGTGTTCTGTGGTTCCACATCCAACAGTACACTGTTCACACTGTTTCCTTCAACTGCAACACCCCTATTGATCATTGCCTTTGAGTAGGAATGTAAACTAACTTCTAGGGGACTAAAAGGTCCTCTGAAGCAGCCCTGAGGAAGAAACAAAAGAATTAATTCAAGACCTGCTCAAAATGAACTCTGTTGACAACAACTAACCCTCAAAGGATCAAGTCTGGTCTTACTGTGGCTGCCTTCTTCAGTGACAGAAGTGCTTTAGAAATGCTGTCCCTTGAGAATTCCAGTGCTTGAGCTCCCACAAGAGATGCATATGAAGTTCCTCCTGCTTGTGCCTGAAGGTTTGCACGGATCTGATTGTTTTGCTATAAAAACATGGAAACATAACTTAGCACCATCAAGAGCGAATGTAAAACACAAGCCTGTAGCCAGTTGGAATGGTATTTCACCTTAGAGAGATAGTCTTCTTCTGCTTCTTCAGCATACCCATGCTCCTTGAGTTCATCATTCAGACAAGCTCGACTTATAAGTCCTTGGTATCCATGGCATTCTCGAATTAATTCCAAATGGATCACATCATGCACCACAGAGTAGATCTAGAGGGTAAAGAAATATAAATAAAGCATCACATAAGATATCCTATAAACTCCTATCATGAAATGTGGTGCTTACCCTGCCAAAGAGCTTCAGCTCTTGTGTTTGACCATGACCATGATCATTGATCCATTCCTCAACATAATCTTTGGCCTCTTGAGACCAGATGCCATCAGGACATTTCCAAGGTGCAGGCTTCACATGTGAAAGAATGCACTCAAGTGCTTTGCATGGTAAATCCAAGATTCCATGACGAATCAGTCTATCATCCACAGCCCTGAGGTCACTCACAGGGATATACTCTGTATTACCATAATCCACAAAGAAGACCTGTAATCCAGAAAATATTATGCTGATAGCATTGCAGGCAATGAATGATTTCAATTCAACAACAAAAAAAAGATTATGCACACCTTAGCTTTCATTTGGCTTCTATCTTGACTGACTCTTTCAACTCTCCCTCTGTAGAAACTCATACATCCTTCCACATCCACATATGGGGCTATGACCACCAACTCTGGACTAATAGGTACACTAAGCTTTTTCAATTCTTTCCCTGCATTGATATTTAAGAGGTACTGCAGCTCCTCAAATGACATGGAGTTGGGCTCCTCTGATTCATGGAGTCTCACCCAGAAATGACCAGCATCTTCTACCTAAAAACCCAGGATATACACCCGTATTTACTTGTGTATAAGGTGCTTTTTGAAATACATATTTCATTGTGTTCAATGAGGGAGTGCATCTTATACTTGAGGAAAAAAATTATCTTTTTAGAGAAAAATTTTTTTTTCAGCATACCTATAACTCATTGGTCACTTATTGAGGCAGAAACAGTGTCTGCAGTTAGTCAGAACAGGGGAAATATAACATAATAATAATAAAACAGTAAACAGGGAGTGGCTACGTCGATTCACAGACTTCATTTAGTATTGGGATCAGAATCTGAGGTGTCTGGCAGCGTGGAAAATTCATTCGTAGAGCTTTCATCCTCCTCCGAGAGGCTGTTCCAGAGACAATCATTTCTCATGAAATTTTTGAGCCACTGAGGTTTTCCAATGAAGAGAAAATTCAACTTGCTTCATGAATCGCCTCCTCATGTTGCACTGAATTTTCTATGGGAGATCCCGTTTGCTCTTGAATTCGTACAGGTGCACGTCTAGATCACTCTAGTTTTACACAGACCATCCTTTTGAGGCCAAAAACTGGCAAACAGTGCCAGAATGAAACGAAATGTTTATGTGGTATGCTTCATCGAGGATTTTACTACAGAAGTACGGACTCACTCTTTCACGTATTCGGCTACTTCCTTCTTGATTACCGGAAATGATCCCTCTTTCCCCACGAAAGGCTATGAGATTCTTTAGAGCCTGGCTCAATTTTGCCTTCACCTCCATCCACTTCCATATGCAGCTTTCCTCAATGTCATACTTACGACCTATTGCACGGATGCCAAACTTCTTTGCTTCCCGAATCACATCAATTTCTCTGTAGCTATGTAACTTTGCCATACATTTCCATCAATTTTCATGGATAATAAAACGAATGTTAGGGATACTGAGGGATGACTGACCCTCCTCAATAAAGGTCAGGACAGTGAATAAGAAACATGATTCAACTGACCTCAAGACTGGCTTTACCCCTTATTCACCTCCCTTTTCCTACACTTTCTGCTATGGAATAGGGGGATGCACCTATTTTTTTACACAAATTGGGACCTCAAAAGCAGGGGTGTGTCTTATACACGGTGGCGCACTATACTCAAATAAATATTGTATATATTTTGAGTTAAAAGAAACATTTCTTTGATATCTACAGAGCACCCACAAAAGGCTGCTGCACATGGTTCAATGCATTGGACAGATGGTCATTAGATGGAAATGTGCATCTGATTTCCATTCCAAGCATCCAACAGGTCAGAGACATTTGAAGAGAATTAGATGCGGTTGCACATAATCAAACTTTCCTTCTCTTACACTCCTCTGGCAGAAAATTGGATTGTGTGCAGTGGCCTTCATACACAGGGTTCACACTAACTTTTTTAAATCTTGAGTCCTGGCACCCAGCTTCAGCTTGGTGGAAACATGTTCAGGTGGTTGTCAATGAGTCCCACAGACTTAGATGTTTTGCAAATATGAGTCCCTCCAAGAAAATATGAGTCAGGGACTCGCTATAGTGAGTTAACATGAACCCTGACTCACTAAAAATTGCCTTAAACTTACATGTTGCATATGAACATGAATGGCACTCCTTTCAGGAGCTGGAAAGATGGGGTCAGGGAATTGAATGTCAGCTTTTTGGGTGACAGCCATGAGGCTCGTGCGTAGGCCAAGGTTTGCCCATGAGGAGGAACTTGCATCACTTCCACCACTGTGGCCCAAGGTTTTCTTCCTCTGCTCATCTTGAAGTTGCTTCAGTTTCTGGGCTGCCTCTGCTTCACTACAGAAAAAAAACATTAGTTTTCTACATAAAAAGGTAATGTAAAAATGTAAATGAAAAGATGCTGCAGTATTTGCTACTACCTGAAGAGATCAATCTCAAAGCGTTTCCTAGATGACCTTGTTTTGACAGAAAAGTAGACATCTTCATGAACTAACTGCATCTCCCGAACCTTTCCCTTGTTACCCAGGCAAAGCTGACCAGTCGCAGGATCGAGAACTCGCTGCAGAGGGTCTGTGAATTCCACATATGCTCTGCAAATGAAAGCCCCCAATTTTTATTATTATTATAGAAATGAAAAGATTTCTCCAATTGAACAGAAGTTCAGAACAGAAGAACAGTTTATACCTGGTGCAATCAAAATATACCCGCATTTGATCAGAAGAGATCATATCAAATAAGCGTTTCTTAATTTGGTTTTCATACAGAGGTCCCTGCTCATTCGGCACACCATGAATGACCACTGTGTTGAGATAATTGAGGCCACGTACACCACGAATAGCCATTTCTTCATCAGCCTGACCTGGGTGGAAGTAGTAAGGATAGAAGGCTCCAGCAATCACCAACTAGAAAAAGCAGAAATAACTTGATTGTTTCGCTGATACTTCTGATTAGATTATTAAAAAATTCACATAGCAAGAGACTAGTTGATCACCTTGAGGATCATACTGTCTTCCACATCAAAACGGTGAGGATCTGTGTAAGGACGTCTAGGAACCTTGAGGTTCAGCTTGTCGAGATGCATATTGAGTTCATCAACCAGTCTATCTGTCTCCTTGAGTGCACGCAAATTAATATAGCCCCTTTCAGCCCAAGCCTTCTCATTGTCTTGTCCTCTTCTTTTGAAGCTGAAGGTTCCTCTCTTGCATTGCAATTTCCATTGCTGCAAAATGCAGAATGCCAAGTTGCAGATTGTCATGTTACCTAAATTTAATGTGGCCTCAAATAGCAATAGAAGAGCAGAATAACCTCACCTTGTAACAATTGAGGCATGCTAAAGGATCACTGAAAGAGTTCTGGGCATACAAGAACTTCATAATGTATGATCTCACTTGCTCATGGAAAGGTATTGTGAAGAGATCTCCTTTTTCCATAGCTGCACCTGAGGCAGGGAATTATGAAAGGCATGAGAAGTACCAGTACCTGCTACAAAAAAGCAGGTACACCTGCTATCATTTCATCATGCTCTAAACTGCAGTCATTCATAGCGCTCCAAGACTAAAAGCCCTTGTGCCTGTTCCATTTTAAACTAGATTCACACATTCAACTTCAGCATCTATGCTGTGGTACTTGTTTGATATCAATAAACCTTGATAGATGCTTACTCTATGGTCTTTCCCAAAAGACTACAAGAAAAATCTAAGAAAAAAGGTTGGGCACTATCACACCTTCCAGAGGCAGTTCCATACACTCAACAATCATTGATAAGTCCCACAGAAAATGGATAGTGTTTTTCCAGGATAAAATCTTCCAACTGAATAATAAAAAAAACTGGTCAATAAGTGGCCTATCAATTCCCACAAATATATTATAAAAAAAGGTTACAATTTTACAGTGAAAATAGGATGGTATGTGCCAAACAAAATAAAAAAAGGAAAAGCCAAACCAGTATGAATGCAAGCTTAATGACAGGTGGCAATACTGAAATGCCTTTCAAAAGGTGCCAATATGATACTGGTGCATACTACACTTAACATTCCAGACCCATGGTCAACTGAAGTCAACTTTGAATGTGGCAGTCTGATAGCGCACTCCAGAGACATTCAGCAAGTTGCTATTGTAAATAGCATCTTGATCCACCACATAGGTCACAAGAACTGTCATGGTGGCTATAGCTGGGAGGAGACTCAGAAGTCTCTTTGGGAGAGCTTGACAACCTGACTCTGACTTATATGGCAGCTTACCAATGACAACTGCATCTGACAGAACACCAAAACAGTGGCCAAGCACTATGAGACGGGCAATATGGAGATCCACAGGAAGACTCTGCATCACTTGACCCATAAAAGTTAGTTCTCCATCATATGGATCCTTCTTTCCATCTTTTTCAAGTGTGATTGCTCCAACCTGCCATATACAGAGCAATGTCATTATAATAAATCAATAAAAACAGCCAGGGGACTGGCCTACTTTGCTCAAGAAATACCTGAGTACCTAACACCACTACCTCCCTCCCCTCAACTCAACCTAGCAGGAATGGAGAAACAAACATGTCACTGTTTGAATTTTTATACCTGTAGATTGGTAATTCCTACAGTCATATAAGTTTCAAGATCTACTGCACCTGCATCTTGTTCCCCACAAAACATTTTTCAGAATTTTCCCATCCCAGGTTAAGCCACAGAAGTACTTTGAAGGTTGCAACTAAAATATTACAAAATCCTTACCCATTAGTCTCTCACCAAAAAAGGTAAAACAATAATATACCTCATTGCTTTTGTGCCAACTTGCATCAGTTTTGGTCACAGTGCTGCCCTAAGGAGACAGACCATTTTTTTAATTATTGATGTAAGTGTGCACTGACCTCATTCAGAGTGATTCCTCCATGGATCCTACGATTCAACGCTATCATTCAGGCATAGGGATGGTTCATTTGCCAATTTCAGTGAATCTCCACGGACTCACAGAAACTTCCAAATGTTTTACTTGCTAACTTCAAAGTGTTTTTGTGGTTAAAGTATATGCAGGGGGAGGGGAATTCTGAAAGAATTTCCTACAGACACAATGTAGGTGCATATATCCTGGAACATACATAACAGTAGCAATGAATGACTTCCTAATGTAAAAATTCAAATCGAGGTACATTTTTTTCTCTGCACCTGGTAAAAAAAAAAAAAAAGGAAATGGAATATAGGGATGTGATCCAACATGACACCAAGAAGTGATTCCATGCAACTAATGAAAACTCAACAGAGTACCAACTTGATTGGGTATACATGTTTATCTATCCAGCTTACTTTACGCTCTTTCAGTGAACTGCCAACAAAATAGACGAAAATGCAGAATCAAGCAAGGTAAAGGTAGGGCAAACAAATTTGAACCTAAACTAATTTATCTCTACTCTTACTGAAGCTGAAGCACTTACATGACAAATATATAAGATCCAAGATTCTTTCCAAGATTTAACAAATTCTTTGTTTTTCTCCAAAGAAAAGGTGAGACATTTCTCAAAATAAATCAGAAATTTAAAATTAATGGGAACCTCTGATCCCAGCAGAATGCTTATTCTGCTTCCTTCTTCAATCTAAACAAAAGGCAAATCTCAAGAAGGGTAGTTCCAGAGTAATTGGGACAAAAGAGGTGAAACATTTTCAAAAATTCCCTCCAACTTAATTTTTCTGAATTGTATGGAAAGTAAACTAAAATTAAATAAGGGATCCACTAATCATACATCACCTGACATGAGATGGTTTTCCATTTCTCCTGCAGCACTCCATTTTGATCAATTTAACACTTGCTTCATGAACCTTGTTTTGGACAATTTTGTTGTCAGTAATGCTGGAAAACTCTCCTAACCACTTCATTTTTTTATTATCAACAACAAATGCCATTTGGCATGAAGAAAGGTGATGGTCTATGCCTTCTTTCTTGAAAATATGGAAACTCAAAATCAAGCCAAATCAGACAGAATTGGAAGGGAAGCAGCAGAATGAAAACTTTTGTTTAAACTATGTCATGCCCAAGGTGAGTAAATTCTGCAAAGAAGGCTGCATGGGGAAATCATTCAATTCATTGTAAAAACAGAGCATTGCACTTTTGTGTCCAACATCAGAACTGCTTTGAGGAGTACCATCAGGCATGAGGGAATGAGTATCATTGTTGTCATAAAGTAATTAATAAAAAAAATCTAGTGTGTTATTGCTTCATCTATTACTTGGATTCTGTTTTTCTTAGTTTATTTTGTGTATTTCATGCAGTGACCCCATGGCCATTTCAGTGGCTGATCCACCATGCAAAAATGAAAAATCTGGGACAGGCAGGGACTGTTTGGCATTCATTCTGGCACCATCCCTGGCATGGAACATCACATGTGACACTTGTTGACCAGACCAATATTTGTGTGATTGGAGGTGGTTAAGGTTACAAACATCATTTAGTAAATGAACAAATCATCTTGTTTAGGACAATATCAGTACTGATGACATGTGTACTGCAATACAAAAAAGAATGAATGGCAGGATCCCTAGGATTTTCACACTTAATATTTCTTACTTCCATTTATAGGTACCTACTTCCTTCAGATTGAGGATGGCGAGCTCAATTCTCTCAACAGGAGGAGGGGTTAAACAGACACCAAGAAGGGCTTTAGGCTCCCCCATATCAATGGCTTTCACATTCAGGATGGGTTTATGCAAAGCCCTATGAAGGATTTCTGGTTCCTCCTCCATTGGAAGTTCCTGAAACCAAGAAGAGGTTATTTTTTTGAATGCCCATCCACCACTAGGAAGAAAAAAAATAAAGCATTTCTCACTGCATAAAGCTTGTATGGATACATATGGTATGCCCGTCCAGAATCTACTCTTCCAGCACGACCTGTTCGCTGGGTGATGCTATGCTTGCAGGCCCACTCCAGTTGTAAGTACTCAAGACTGGTTTCATTTTCACACTTGGATCTCTTAGTCAAGCCAAAGTCAATCACTGAGAACAGATAACCTTCTCATTCATATATCTTCTATTTCATACCTTTCATGGACTTCTGCTGGACTCACCATATTTGATGTCGGGTATTGTGATAGAACTCTCAGCTATGTTGGTTGCAAGTATGATCTTGCGGAAGCCTCTAGATGGTAGTTCAAAGGCTTTAACTTGCTGATCCTTAGAAAGACTTGAGTGCACAGGGATAACAATCCACCTGTAAACAGTTCCTTTCCTAGCATACTATGAAACAAGGACTTGGTTTGGACCCTTGAGATCATTAGAACATAAAGAACCATGCATTTCTAGAACAAAAACTTTCATGAATACTTGAGAAAGAAGCACACATACTTCTTTACAGTGGTATGTTCTTCCAGGCGTTTTGACATGTTGTGAATTTCTTCAATGCCAGGAAAGAACATGAGGACTGCTCCTCTTTCAGAAGCAAATTCAGCATTTGCTGCATCTTCCTCCTTAACTTCAAAGCGATCAAAGTAGACTAACACAAGCTTCAATGCCATCTGGTAAACTTCCTCTTCGATTCCAGGAGTTTCCAAGGAGAATGTTGGCAACTGAATCAAAGAACCAAAAATTTTATGGATTGGTAAGAAACTCAAATGCATAATATTGCCATGCACTCATGATAGTTTCAAGATAAAAATCACTCATTACCAAAAGAAGCAACACCATAGAGATGAGTGACCTGTACGAAATTCAGTTTACAAGTTTGTAGCATTGTGTCATGAAAATAAATTAGGATTTCAAGGATGAGGGATGAATCTTCACAAATAAAACTGGGCAAACACTTGGCAAATGAGAGCAGTGGGGATTGTACTAATCATAAAAGAAATGATAAAAAGGAGTTTCTTAATGATATGTGGAACAGGAACTCTTGGAAGATTTGTAGAAAAATCCAGCAAAGTTTATAAGTCATAGGAATAGGGCATCCAAGGAATGGAGGAAGAGGAGGGTACCACTGAAGAAGCAATTTGCACAGAATATTTTCAGCAAGTACAACTTGCATTCAAAATATATACTTTAATACTCATCAGAGTTAAGAGTAAATTTGTTCTGTAAGTGGGTAATATTTTGCTGAGAAAGTCTTAAAGAAGAATTCAGATGGAATAAAGAAATTGATGCTCCTGAGGTAGTATTTTGTTATTTGAAGTTTTTAAATGGAGCAGTTTGCATCATGCTCACCAGTTCATCTCACTGGCTTCCAGTCAATGAGAACCAGAGCAACAGGCAAACCTGATCCCAATTGGGGTCAAGTTGAACCAAATATATCCCAATTGCTGCGAACTTGAACGATCCCAAAATCAACTCCTTGTGAATTTTTTAACTTGAACTTGGTGTGAATTCAATCACAAACCAAACTTGATTGTTAGATAAATATTAAAAACTGAAATGAAAATATATTCAATGAGAGTACACTCAATCCATATCTGAATGCCCTTAACCCCTTTCCTACGGATGGCGTATATATATACGATTTATTATCTTGATTTTCAAAGTTGTAGAGCTATGATGAAAATCATAGCTCTACCTGTTTCTCTATACTTTCCTACGGATGATGTATATTTACGTCATGGGACTTAGCGCTTGGCTGAGGCTGGAATAATACCGGTGGGATGCTGGGTTGGCTCAGTCAATCCCGTGGTCAAGGGGTTAACACAGGTTTGTTGAATCTGTACACAGTGTTGGGTGCATTACTTGTGAAAAGTAACAAGTTAAAATTACAAGTATTCAACCCAAAAAGTAATTAGTTACCAGTAGAATTACTTCTCACCAAATATAACTAGTTACAAGTAGAAGTTACTTTTCCTGAACAAAAATTCTGATCTTTCTACAGCTTCTGCATCTCTTTGACAGAAGCTGGATGCATGAAAGCAAAAGTTACCTGATTTCTTAAAAACTGAATTATGATAATTTATATATATATATATATATATATAGACAATATATATATAGACAATCATGAGTGACAGTGACTGACACTATTTCTAACCATGTTCTGGAGGAGCTAGAAATTTGAAACTTGGTACATATGAGGTACATTTAGAGTTCAGAAAAATCTGACTTTGGAGGTACATGCCCTGGGGGGCATCCATTTTGGGGGGAGGTGTTTCCAAAGATATATATTTGCTTCAGTCAAACGAAGAGACATGGAAATATGAAAATTGGCAAGGACATGCCTACTGAGATACTCAGTTCAGGAAAAATGTCAATTTTCAGATGTATGTCCTGGGGGTGACGTTTAAAAAAACATTTTTTTCCCTCCTACCAAATTGGGCAAGGATAGAAAGGTGAAACTTGATAAATGAGTACCTATTGGGAACCTGAATTCAGAAATATTCAGACTTAGGAGGAAAATGCCCTGGGGCAAAAAATTTTAGGGAGAGATATTTTCAAGAAAATTTTTTTTGCTGCAGTAGAACGAATAAACATGGAAAGTTGAAACTTGACATGGACATCCCTACTGAAACTTTGAGTAAAGGAAAAATGCCAAGTTTCAGGTGCATGCCCTGAGGGCATATTTCTGGGGGTCAAGTTTTTTCAAGAAATACTTTCTTGTCCTACCGCATTGGGAAGAAATATAAAACTGAACCTTGGCGTGCCAATAACTGAGGAAATGTTGAGTTCAGAAACAACAAAAGTTTGCAGTACATGTACAGTACAGTGTTAATTCTTAGGGAAAACCCCTCAGCTAATTTTTTGCAAAAGGTGCATTTTCCAAAATCCTTTCTGATCCAATGAAAGAGAGATCTAAAGAAACTTGAAACTTCAAATAATCAGAGTAACTATTCTGACGAAAATATCAGTTCGTTCTCTCTCGGCACTCGTTTTGACAGGCACAAACTTTTCAGACTTTTTAGCCACTTTGAAAATAAGCTGAAGAATGAATCACTAACCTGGACAATGGAGCACCAGGATATGCAGGTATATGCCTCCAGGGCGTATTGATGCATGGTGCCATTCAAAATGAATTTATTTCACTTCAGCCAAAACAAAGACGTAGAAAGTTGAAAATGAATGTGAAAGTGCCTATTGATGTGCTGATTTCCAAGAAAAATTCAATTTTCTGAAGTATGCCCTGGGGTCACATTTTTTCGTGCAAAAGTTTGTTTTTTTTCTTTCAGTCAAAGGGAAATACATGAATAGCTAAAAATGAGTAAGAATGCGGTTAGTGATATGCTAATTTAAAGAAAATTTTCACTTTGGAGATGTATTCCCTGGGGGGCACTATTTTTGTGGGGACGTTTCCAAAAAAAATGTTGCTTCAGGGAAGCGGATTTTTATATAAGACTGGGATAAACTAATCGAAAGAAAATTTTCATTTTTTTGTAAGCACCCTCAGAGTGTATATTTGGGTTGCAAAAATTTCTCATAATTGTTTTGCCATCATACTAGAAGTTATTTGTTTAGGGGGGAGAATGAGTCAACTCAGAAGCACAATTTCGCTCAGAGAAAGCTGGTTCGTATTGTCTTGCTATAGAAGGCGCTGTATTGAGGATGAACTCTAAAGTTACAGTTCTGGCGCTATGAAGAATCTCTATTTGATTCATGTTCCTAACATCAGATTGAAAATCACTTCACACAAGCAGGAGTAGCTTAAACTCATGATAAAAAATCCCAGTGATCCAAGGAATTTTACAGAATTTGTAGTTATGAGAATCGAAAAGGGATGCTTCAAATATATTATTATTAACATTTTATGGAGTGAACCGTGCTGCGTTCATAGCGAGTTTGTTTGCCTGCTCGCTATGAACTAGCAAATTCGCTAGTAATTCATAATGATCATAATTCAATTTTTATTTCCAGTATCCATTTCATGACCAGCTAGGCTGAACTGACTGAATATGACTGAATACTTATGCTCACTCTTTTCCCTATGCCTCTTCCCTTCCCATGGGAACAGGAATTATATGCTGATAGTCAGAATGCACCCTTTAGTTTAAAAAAATGCCATTTTGCCATTGGTGGTGGAAAGACCTACCCCAGCCTGCCCCTCATGAGTTCCAGATAAAAAATAGAATAGAAAAAACCAGTCACATTCTCTTGCTTCCCCTTAACCAGTCATGGGCTGTACAAATCCAGTCTATACAGTGATTGAAAATTAATTTTCACTAATTTTTTTACAATGTAAATGGTATTTTTATGCACATTCATGGAGATGAGGGTGTTGGACCATGAAATATGGGGATTTGGATCTGAGGCATTCATGTTAAAAGTGGCACAAATTCACATGCAAATAACTGTGTGTTAAGTTAGGTTCTGCACTTGGAAGTGCAAGTGCTAGGCCTAAGTATTAACGGAGTCTAACTAATGATGGATCATTGGGAGGGTGATAAACCGAGTACTTGAAATATGGCAAGGTATACCCACCTGCCGAGCCTAAAGGGGATTGGACAAAATTATGGAGAGAGGTGCCAATGTTCGGCATACAAAAGGTTTCCATGCAGATGCATTATCAGAACCAAAGCAACACCTATCATTCAGACCTAACGATAGACCCAAGGTTGTCTGTATGGAGTCAGAACATGATGGAGCTCATTTAGACATGGTTTCTCAAATTAGATGCTGAAGTTCATGTGAGGGAAAGCACCTAGGTCATCAGTAAACAGAGAGCACTTCACACATAAGTTTGCATCGATGCAGCGGTGTATTTGAGTAAAGAGGGTCAGGGCAACAGAGCCAAACTCCAACCAAGCAATATTGGGAGGGAAAAGTATTACCTCTAAGGGGGCACCAGGCTTTGTCTCAGGGACTCCAGGGGGGATGGGGGCTGCCCCCCCCTGTAAAATATGCCACTACATTGATAGAACTCTCAAATTCATTCCTAATCTCCTGCACTTCCAAATATTTTTGCAGGTATGGCCAAAAACCTGCACTGAATAAACCATGAGGCAATTTCATGTCCCCGCCTTTCCTCTGAATTTTTCATCAATTAGGATGCATGTCATCATAAAGCACTGGTTGTTTTAAGCAAAATTAGGTAATCATCAAGAAAAGGAACACATAACAGTAACACCACCTACTTTTCCCATGAAAAAGGAACTAGTTTTACCAGTTCTGTTACCCTCCCCTGAAAAGTAACTTGTTACCAAACAAGTAACTGAAAAAAGTAATTAGTTCCTGTAATGCATTACTTTTACTTAGTTACCACTCAACACTGTCTGTACATTAGGCTCCCAACAACTGCTAAGAATGCTACAGCACCTGTGTCCATATGCCTTAGAGCTTTTCATTGTTATATTCAGAGCCCAAGGAAAGCCACATCATTTTGAAAGAAATATGTTCAATATGTGTTACTATGTACTCATTTAAATACTTTGCATATGAAGCCATATATCCAAACTCAAGTAATACTCTGTGCATGGGCTTCATCATGATTAAGAGAACTTCTGACATGTCTTGCAGCATTCCTTCATTAACTTCAAGGGATGATTAACCATTCTAGGAAAGGTTCAGAATAGACCAAATTACTTGCAACTATCGCATGAGATAGTCAACAGCTCTTATAGAATGACAGTGCATGAGCAACATGGCAGTCCATTCCTTACTTCTGTTGAACTTCACTTGGCTTCCAAAAATCATTCAATGATTGAGTCATTGCCGAAGATTTAACATGGTTTAAGTTTCTTTTTTTCAATATCTGCAGCAAAATAGAGGGAATTTAAGATTGTGAAGTACATCGACTACCCTTTAAAAAAAAATTGTTATAACCTGTTTGATTCTGTGATCATATTAGTGCAAAGGAAACAACTTTATAAACACTTAAATTTTTTCTGAGTGAACATTTGTCAAAGCATATATTTCCTATTTATTAAGTTGTTTAAGAGTCATCAAAATGGGATGATAGAAGACCTCCAGAATTGAAATAAATTGCCCTATTTTCCAGGAGCATCAAATTGGTGATGAAATTTCAATGTCCACAATTGGAACTCTGATAAAACATGTGGGAGAAAAGCTGACAGTCGTGAAAAAGTGTAAAAATTGACAAGGGATAGTGACAAACCTCTCCATGAGAGGCCAACTGCCTCAAATCTTCAATCCAATGCTCACGCACATCATGCATCTTCCCTTCAATATGAATGATTTGAGCTTGATCCAGCTCCAGTCCAACAGGGATAGAGAAGTACTTTGCAAAGCGATCAGCATTCATTGTGGCTGACATTATCACAATCTATGATGAAGAAATCCACAGTCATTGAAGAAGTGCTGCCTTATACAGGGTGTCTAAAAAAAAAAAGAAAAGTTAACACTGTATTATATTAAATTTGAATGAAAATTTGTATGGCTGTTAAAATGAAGAGAGATATGCTTTCAATTGCTGAAGTTTGCATGATCAATGAACTCAGAGGCAAGATACAGAAAGACAAATTTTACATAAGAAAAATACAGAAACATGCTGGCAAACCACTGCAGCAGCCTAAGCAAGAGAATTCAGCAAGGCAAGCACTCAAAGGTGCTAGTGCTCCACAAGGGTACTGCCAGGAGACTCTTCACTCTTTGGTGGTTCTTGGGCTCCCATGTTGACAGCAAAGATGCAGCAGGATTCATTGAATGAAAGAACTTATGAAAGATGGGTCACCAGACCCATCTTTCAATCTCCCCTTACACACCTTGAACATGTCCTTTGGTGAATATGTTTATATCTATTTTAGTCTATTTTCCTCTGTACAATATCTTGCTTCAAAAATGGTCTATTTCCATGTGCTTTTCAATAGAAGAAAGTTTAATCTCTTCTCTTTCTAACTGACACAAAAATTGTTTACTCAAGTCCAATGTAATTCAAGAAAAACCCATTATTACTGAGTTAACATTTTTTCAGACACCCTGTATATGAGATAGACAGAATGGGGGGAAAATGTTTCACCTTCACACTGCGTGAGACAGTACGCTGAAGCAACTTGACTAACATCATGGTAACATCCATGTCCAAGTTGCGCTCATGGACTTCATCAAGAATAATATGAGTGAACTCATTCATTGTCTTTCGATGAGATAGCTTCCTCATCAGGATCCCTGTGGTTACATACAGAAGGCGTGTGTCTGGACTTCGGAATTCACGGTCCAGACCAACCTGAAATGCATGAAAATATAGAAGGGAAATATAAGCATCCACATGATTGGTGAGTTGAAACAAGTCCATCCTTTCCATTTGAGTGAAAGTGAAAAATAAATTTTTCTTCATCTAGTCCTTACTTGTATAGTGATGGCATACAATCTCACCTGATAGCCAACAAGGCTGCCCAGTTCCCATCCCCGTTGTTCAGCCACATGACTGGCAACTGTAATGGCTGCAATCCTCCTTGGCTGTGTGACAATAATGTTACAATATTGCCTCCTACTGTGTGCATCTTCAAGAATGAATTGTGGAATCTGAGTTGTCTTTCCACAGCCTGTGAAACCTTCAATTATGACCACTGGATATGCAGCAATATGGGCCAAGATCTACGAGCAAACAAAACCAAAACATTAGCAGCCGAACATGTTTTCTGATGAAAAAGATGCTAATGGCTCACTTTGTCCTTGTATCTGTACACAGCCAGTTGCTGGGCCTTGACAGATTTTTTGCTGAAAGAGTAATGGTCATATATGTATGCAGTGTTTTCATCCAGTTCCCGAACAGTCTCATTGGTTGTGCTGGCCAAAGTTGATTCTTCCAACTGATTCATTCCTCCTCTGGACCTTGGAGCACTGCTCTCAGAAATTCTCTTCATCACATCCTGCATAACATTTAATCTACATGATGTCAGATTGATCCTGTTCCATACAAGGGTGTAACCTAATGCAAAATTGGTTATCTCTGGAATTCCATAGGACTGCATTATATTGGAATGAAGTTCACAGAGCTTTAACTGGAAATGTCCTGAAATTATTTATCATCATCAAAAACTCAATTCACTAAACAATAATTAACCTTTTATTTCACCAGAGCAGATTAGGAGGGGTGACAGATTTTGACATGTTCTCAATTTAGATACACAATTATAATTTTTTTTAAAGTAGGCACTGTAGAAATCCTGGAATCAAATGCTCACATAAGGGGACATCATGCATTAAAGGTATATTTCAATATAAATTTTTATGAAATATGATACTCACCAGCATTCATAATATTCTATTTTGTTTGTGGATGTTTACAATAAGCCCTCAGTGAGTCCTTTTCAAAAGTATCTTATTACATGTTTTTTCCTGCATGACCAGCAGTATCAGATGCAAAACTCAATGGATCTCCATTTCTGAAATGAGCTTCTGGCAAGTGACATTAGAACTGATGGATGAGGGTTTGGCAACTCACACTGATAACTGCCTGTTCATGTACCAGCCCTCCATATTGCTTCCCAGCACTGGCCCCACCACTACATTTGTATGTGGGAGTTTGTCTTTCAATGGTTGTCTTTTGTATGATCCCTTTGTTCCCTGAAAGGAATGAAAATATTTCCTCATCTTATGAAACATAAAAAGTATAAATACACAGAATCAAATGAAAAGGATTCTGACCAGTGGTGCTGCCAACTAATTCTCTCTTCTGAATGGTTTTTCCCAAATCAAAATAGTCTTGAATATCTTGAAGTGACATCTTTAAATCCTTACACAGAAGTATTCATTGCACTGAGGCCATTCATGCACTAACAGCAGAGACCACTGTAGGAGCTTCCAGTGTTTGTCAGTTCATCTAAAATGTTTTAATTCAAGTCACATCTAGACATTTTTTTATATTCATGTATTCAGGCTGATAACCTTTGACATGAAAAAGCAAGGAAAACCCAGGCATAGAAAATAGACACAAACCATCTATTACATTGTGATTCTTTAAAAAATAATTTGGCAATTCATTGCACTATGCTTCTCCAGGTGCTAATAGAGCAGGGGTGCACAACATACGACCCATGAGATACTTGCGCATGACCCTTCATGACTGTGGGCAATGTAAGAGCTACTTGGGCTCCTGCCCTGTTAGACACAGCTATGTCAGCCAGACTGCTGTCCATTGTAGGTGAGTAAAAATCACAAATTGCACTCACAGCCTTTTGAGTTATGCACGAGTTTGAGTTGCATGTATGAGGAACTTGACAAAAGGAAATGAGATCAAAGGCATCTCCCTTTTGCTGATCATATTAATTCCATTTTCTTACAACACTTCTGAGAGCAAAAAAAAATTGTTGGGGTTCTTGAGACTCATGTTATACTATAATAAAAGGACACAACCTCTGGGAGTCAATTTTCAGAAACATATATTTGCCTTATTTGAAGAAAGATCTAATCATAAGTTAACTCCCATGTCAAATATTGCATTGTCTATTTGTAATTGACATAAAAAAAAAGGATTTCACATTTTGAAAACTTTTCCCCTATGTCTGTGGAATGGAACCCATACAATTAATCACATCATTGAAGTCTAATCTCTACTGAAGCTTCATGGTCCCTACATTTCCAAAGAGGTAATGAAAGCATAAGAGCACCCTTTAACCTGTTCGCGGGCATGGACCCTTATATGGGTTTTAAAATTTAGCGTGCTTCGAAACATACCATACGCAAAAGCACTTCTGACAGTACCAGTAAGTAGAAAATTTGTGTACATGCTTATATATATTATATATAAAGTGTCTACATCACATACATGAAGAACATGAACAAAAAATACTCTGAAGGAGCATGTTTTCTGAAGGTGTTGGAAAGTGTGAAAAAACTGGCCCTTTAAAGGGTTAAGAAGCACATGAGAGCAGGAATATTTCCTTGAACTACACTCTCAACTGAATGCAATTCATGTGCTGCTTAGGAAACCTCCAAACTGAAGCAGTTTACACCTGTAACTTTGAAAAATGTCAGTACCTGACGAATTTAAGGGAGTCTGTACTATTTCTGTTAATGAAGTCTCCAGAACCAAAACTGTCCAGAGTCATGTCCTTGAAGAAGAAATGCTACAATTTTTTTTAAGAGATGCAACAAATCAAATTTGATAGATTATGAATATTTAGCCATCACAGGAGACTTAATACCAAGGTATTCAGCACCATAAACAAATTATTTTCAAGGAACTAATTATTTCAAAGTGAATGAACTAAGCTTCATAAAAGATTCATGCACACTCTCAAGGCATTATTCAACTAAGAGGTGACTACAAATTTGCCAACATGACTAGTAATGGCAAAGTAACAAGGTTCCTGATTGTCAGCTTGAGTGCCCAGTTATAATTCTCATCTGCTTGAGTAATTTTTTCCTAGTTATTTATTTTCCCATCATATTCCACCTTAAAGAGAGTTTATCCTTCAGCAGCTAAGCACAAAATTTCACCTTTACCAGTAAGAATACTAATCTGAAGAAAGTGCAAATGTGAAGCTCTAGACATTTTAGGAGGGCAAGAATTTGCCTATTTTTCAACCTGAATAATGGGAGAGGAATATTCATATTTGCACCAGAGAGTTGAGATTCTCAGATACCTGATCCAAAGGTGAATATTCCTAAATATTATTTTTCAGTTTTAAAAATATTGCACTCCTGGAAATTCAAATGCATGTTTACCCTTTCATTAGAACTTCAACAAGGTGTTTCTCTTGGTTGGAAGGATGGAAAGGGGCTTTAAAATGAGAAATTCCAAAAGAAAAATGCATAGATTATTAGTCTTCTTTCAATCAGAAATCTAAAGAGAAGCAACAATGAGAATGAAGAGTAAGGAGATTTTAAAATTCTTTCCTCATCTGAACCACTATTGCCTCAGTTGTCAAAGTGATATGATGAGACTAATTTCAAGGTTTTTGCAAGTCATTTTAAGAATAAGCAAGATCAAAAAGGAACTTTTCTTTTTAACCCCTTGATCATGGGATTGACTGAGCCAGCCCAGCATCCCAACGGTATTATTCCAGCCTCAGCCAGGCGCTAAGTCCCATGACGTAAACATACATCATCCGTAGGAAGGTATAGAGAAACACATATGAAGAACAAAAAACAGATAGAGCTATGATTTTCATCATAACTCTACAACTTTGAAAATCGAGATAATAAATCATGTATATATATGTCATCTGTAGGAAAGGGGTTAATAGAACCCAGGAGTAAACTTAATATTTATTCAAATGGAGAACAATCGAAAAAAAAAATAAATAAATAGGAAAGCAGATGAAATACTCAGTTGATGACTGAACTCAGCCTTGAGGCTACATGTCTTGCACAGATTTTTAGGTGCATCCCTACATTTATTATGGTTTCCCATTCTCAAAATGATGTACACAAGAAGACTACACCATCGATTTTATTCTTGCTGGCATTATACTTAATACCCATCAACAACTCACTGAGGTTTTCCACCTTATTGTTTGAACAAAATTACCATTGCAAAATGGATCTTTCTGATGGAACAGTCTGGGCAATAACAAAGTAGAAACAAAAGTCTGTCATCATTTCACAAAAAGAAAGACTCTTAGGAGAGGACTCTCAAGGTGAAGCATGGTGACTTGAAATGGCAAGGCAACCAGGGAAAGATTTTTTTACTTACAAGTTGATGCTACAGAAAGTGAAATTGTCTTTTGTGCTGCAAAATGATTACCTCTGACCACAGGGACACTTCCAGTTAGCAATAATTATCAAATATAATACTCATTGCAAGTCAACTCACAATTTTTTAGTAACCCTACTTCCTGGTAACCAAAATCAGACAGACAATTTGAGAAAATGTTTTACAGTACTGGGAAACTTTCAAGAAATCCTAAAACAGAGACACTCATTTCTGGACTAAGAAACAACAGGGTATGGGAATACCATCAATCCACAAATAGCTCAAATCTATATGATGTGTCCTTTTCAATTCTTCAACTCAACAGCCTCCTGAAAAGGAAATGACATATTCAGGATAAAAGTCCTGATCATGGTACTTGACAAAGATCAATGGAGATCTGATATTATCAACTGTTGTTTCACACCCTGTAGGAGGCATTGTCAGGTGGGAAGAGCCAACAGCACACTTTCCCACCAGCACTCTCATGAGAAGCATATATCTCTCATGTTTCTGTGAAGATAAAGCATAACCTGCAGATACTGAGGCATCCCTTGCAAAGTAAGTTCCTTGTCCATACACCTGCCCAGCATTTCTTCCATGTCGCCGCCAATCAAGGTTGTTGGAGCAAATATCTTGGACGTTCTCATGCTTTGTACCATGCCATAAATATCTCTCATTCAATCTCTCTGGATCCTGATTATGCAATTTGAGCAAGAGATCTCGACGATTCTGGTACATTTCCCATAAGTATGGATTTTGGACTCTCTCGATGAGGTTGAGAGTGAATTGGGGAGAAAGGTAGCTGGCCACTCGTAAGTATTCATCTGAGGAGTGGTCAATAATGACTCTCCTGACCAACTGTACATCAGGCATGGGTTCCCAATGACAGGGAAAGTGTTTTCTTCCACTTACAGGATCACTGACCATGTCAAAAAGTGGAGGTCGAATTGCAGATGCTCCAGCCTGAGAGGCAAGAGAAAAAAAAAGGCAATGAGATGGTCTGTAAAAAATGAGAGCTCCTTGAATGGCACTAATAGCTGAAAGACTAACAGGGTGAGATATCCTCTTATTCTTCTTGCTCTTCTTGGGTGGTGGAGGAATCAAACTAGATGAAGCAGATGCAGATATGGAAATAATAGGGAGGTGAGACTTGCAGTGTGTCTTACTTGTAGGTTTCCAGAGCTTGCACCTAGGGACAGAGAACCATTTCCAACTTCATATTTTGCATTATTCCCTGACCATACAAACATCATGCTCTTATCTGAAGAAGAAGAAAAGTATTCTGAAAGTTGGGCAAGTCCAAGCCAGCATCTGCATTCTTTAATCCATCTGCATCATCCTCAATTTGGTTCAATTAATTTGTTTTCTGTGAAAACAAATTAATTTCCCTATCAAATTAGTCTCCCTATCCATCCCACATCAATGGGAGGATGCATGCTCTTGAGCTTGAGATGGATTTTACTGGCAGAAGCAAAAAAACCAATTATTTGAACTTGTGTTACTGGAACTCATGTTTTCCCGATAGACACTTATAATGAGCAATGTTGCCTCACTCACTAAGTTCTTATAAGGTTTCTGAGAAAAGATGAGATATAAGCTAGTGTGAGTGTGTGCATGAGTAAAATAATTTGAAATCTAATTTCTTCCACTCCAGTTCACCCAGACTTTGTCTGTATCTGTTAACCCTTCAAGCATTGAGTTTTGACCTGACCTCCAAAGTGATGATTGTATGGTGTATGCGAAAATTGCTTGAAGGGTTAATCGCTTCTGTGATTTACCCATCTCTGATGTGGGTAACATTGTCCTTCTCAAAACTGACTAGTGGCATAGGCGAATTGTGCTTTGTTGTATCGTTCTTGATTTGCCCAAATAAATGAATAAAATATGTTACACATACATACTTTGTTCAAACAAAGTCTATAGAATCAAAATTTACAATTTAAAAATTTACATTTTTGGTTCAATTCATAGCAAAAAAACAAGCAAAACCAGACTAAACTAGAGACCTGATAAATTTTATCCCCAATTTGTCTGTGAACACTGAAAAATGGCAAGGATGCATGTGATTGGTCTTCTTTTGTGGCCTCCCTTGTTTCTGACATGGGGTGAGACAATGTAATGAGCAACTGGACAAGAGGAGACTGTTTATAATGCACAGGTAATTTTGTCTTCAGTTTAGCCTGGGAGGTTCCTGAGATATGGTCACTCAAAGAACATGTGCACAGATGGTTATTGCTTATAGGTAATGAGCTAATGAGTGAAAGAAAGAATTTGGCTAATGAAACATTATTCTAGGAGTTATGGAGAATGTAAAAACAGTGGATGGATCATAATGGTTGCATTGAATGAGTTCCACAATGAGTTGGATAAAAATCCTCTGCAAAGAAGACCTTGCCACTGTTGGTTTTGAAATTCAGGATTGAAGGAAGTCTTGTCAATGCAAATAATAGACATTCTGGCAAGCCTTATTCACTCCATATGAATGATAATTTAGGAATTGTGTTCAACACCTATAGCATAGAGCTGTGGTTCCCAGATTTCTTTGGATCATGACCCACTTGCTGATGTACAGAAAATTTCGCGACTCACCAAAAAGCATGACGTGAAGAATATTGATTGACCTTTGCTGCATGGCATGCTTTATCCTGAGCAGATGCAGAAGTAGTGATTTTTTTGTACTAGGAAAATGTACACGACCCACCTCAAGGCCTCTTGCAACCCACAGTTTGGAAACTGTGGCATAGAGTAGAGAGTGTAACTAGAGGCAACACTCCGATGGGTAGGGAAAGGTTGAAATATTACAGAGACATCTGGTAGCATGTTACAACAGCACTTCCATGAGGCGTGCTTTTGTGGCAGCAGAATAAAAAATCGACTCATTCAGGGATTTGACCCAAAGAATCCATCAACATAATACACAAGTCTTGTTGAGTCTGCTGCTCAGCCATGGAGGAGTTGATGCATGCATGCTAGGTGGAGGAACAACAGTGACATCTATAATGCGACCCTGTCAATGAATGGGATTCAAGCAGTGTCGCTTCTAGTTATACTCTCTACTCTATGCCCATAGATGTATGGTCAATGACATTGTCCAACAGATGGATGTGTGCTCACAGTGGGATGGTGGCCACATTGAACATGTCTGTGAGCCTGTTAATTTAATGAACTAGAATGACTAAATAGCATTTTCCTACAAATGAAACACATGTATTACATGTAGTATGGAATTGCTAAAAACAGTGTAGTATCTCAGATTTTCCATTACCTATTTTCTTGGGGCTACCCTGTATTTACTGCAGGTTATCAATATTCTGAACACCACTGTAGCGAACATACAGGCTATTACCGAATTATTTACAATTAGAATGATCCAATAATATGTCAGAATCTGGAACAGGAATTATGATTGCAGGTGGGATCCAATGTTAACCCATTCAGCATTGATCTTACCTTTGTGGCACAATTGATTCTCTAAGAAAGGCAAGGCTGACTCTGCAAGTGAAACTTCATATTTCAGTATAACTTTTAGGGAGAAAAACGTTTAAATTTACTTGTAACTGGACAATGCAGTGACACAGTCAAGCTGGTAAAGGTACAAAATACCATCCCAATTCAGCTACAGATGGATTGCAAAGATGCAATTATATCACATTTGAATCCAGTGTCCTGGTTATCTATGGGTAGTAGGTGTACTTTGATTCCATCATTCTAGTGACATTATCTCAATACTAGCATTAGAGATGCTTCTTGGATAATTAAATTAATTTCATTTTTCATGAAAAAAAGCAATGTGAACCTAACAAAAGGTGCCATGAATAACATTTTCATCTTAGCTTCTTCACTTTCCATCACCCCATGAAAAATCCCAGTGTTCTGATCATCACACATTCAGCATTTGGCTATCTTCTCAAAAAGGTATGGAATTAGACTTGCAGATACAGGTTGTATCTGCCTGTGCCAAGTAATGCAAGTATTTGCAACACCTGTAGGTATTTACATGACCCTGAATGACACTGGAAGGTGTTACTACCATTGCATCTTTCATAATATGAAATCACCACAAAGATTATAAAATTATTTGAATAACTCACATTCCAGGTGAATCAGAGAAGTGAGAATAGCTTTGAATCCGTAATCTGCACACCGCACACATGACATGACCACAACCACAGGCCATGGCATTACAGCCTTCTTGCTTCATGAAGGGCTTAGTGCATCTCTCACAAAACCTATAAAGAAATTAGATACCATGGCACAAAGGTCAAACTTTACAATGACAACAAAGAAATAACACAATCCATCCCCAAGCAGCAATGGAGTAACTCACACAGAGGATGAAGAAGAAGTAGCTTTCAGAGTTCTGAAACTAGGTACAACATCTATGCTAGATGTTGTAATCACTGTTTTCTGGGGAGCTTCAACACACTGATATGGAATGTGACTTGCTTTCTTGCATAGTCTAGAAATAAATTTCCAGTTTCATCACTCACATTGATGATGGACAGGACTACTTGCAAATTTCCCAAGAAACTGAGGAGACAAAAATTCATACTGAATTGGTCTAACCTGCAGCTGAATCTCATGCACTTGGGGTTGAAGCATCGAAACAACTTCTCCTCTGGGTTGTCAATAAACACTACAAAGCTACAAAAGGGACATTTATCCAGATTTTTTATTCCAGCCTTCATCAATTCCCCTTCCTGTTGCAATTTAAAAATTTTTTGATATAGAGATGCCTTTAACACAACCTGCAAGAAAAGTAAAACAACAAACACCAACAGTACAGAGTACAAATTAGATCCACTTTAGAAAAAATATTTCCATCTCTCCTTACCTGCAAAGTTTTCTGGCTGTAATTTGAAGAGCATAAGGAATGAACACAGGGAAATATCAACTGTCCACAACCATTTGCAAACAGACGCTTCACATGCCTACAAAAAAAAGAACGCGTTCCATGACCAGATTTCAATCCAACCCTAAAATATATCATATTTCTGAAATGAAAAGTTGTTTCCTTTTTTGTAATGGCATATTTACACAAAAACTTGATAGTAGGACTAAAGGTTCAGCTAAAAGAATCAATTTATTATTAATTACAGTTCTAAAAATTATAAAATGAAATGTGATTCATTGGACTAATTGGCAATATATTTCCCAATTTATGGATCATACATACATACAGGGGGGTGCAAATGTAGGTATACAGTTAGCTGTTTATTTATTTATTTACAAAACATTTAGAAGCTATTTGGGGAGATGTTCAAACTGGTGGCTGTCACAGTTGAAACGGTCCTTAACCCTTTGAGGAGTGGGTTTTTTAATGCCTAGAAGATCACCCGTAGGGTGATCTAGGCATTAATACGGAGGGCAGGAGGATGTCAGTCCGTATATATACGGGCATACTCATCAAAGGCTTAACCATATCTGCACCCTTTCTGAGATGGTTCCTTACTTTCATTAATCTCATTGAATGCTGAAATCCTGTGTCATCAAACAGCTAACTGTATGCCTACTTTTGCACCACCCTATACAGGGTGCATGGAAAGTTCTGCAACTAGATTTTTTTTAATGTTTAAAAATTAAAAGAGACAAATTAGGACACTATTGAAAAAGCACATTTCAATGGAATCCTCCATTTTTCCCCATTATAGGTGGAGGTGAAATGTCAAGGTATGCAACATGTAAAACAACACCAAGAGAAGACTATCAGCTAGCTGAAGAGTTTGTGAATCTGAAGTCACTTAGACTATTAGAAAATGTAATTTTTTGCTACTAATGCAAAGATCAGGACTGGTTGAGTAAGCAGGACTAAAGGTGGGCTACTCTAGCCTTAAGTCAGAGTTATGATAACTTATCCTATGCACTCAGATTTAGATGGCATGGTCTACCCCACCAACTCAACTTTATGGTCATTTAAACTGTTCTTAATTTGAAACACTCAAAGTAATTTTCTGTGCATGGAATGGAAGTTTACGTACATGATGCTTTGCAAGCATGCTACAAAGATTGCGGATTGAGGTCTGACAGACGAGTGCAAAGGGTTAAAGATAACTCAGGTTCAGTCCTCTATTCATTACTCATTCTATAAAAGTTTAAATGACAGATCACAGCAAGATGGAACCTACTTCTGGATGCACAGTGAGCAGGTCAGATGTTCTGCAGGACACTTCATCATGTGAGCACTTTCACTTTTGCAAATGATACACCATGAACCATCACATCCAGGCAGAACTGTAGTGGCAGAGATAGGAGAAACAACCTCCAAACTTTCTTCAGCACTGTTCTCTGCCTTGCTGCTCTTCGTTTGTTGGCATGCTAGGATCTGACTCTCCAACCTCAAAAATGTAGCCTATTTTTTTTAGGAGAAAAAAGTAACATTGTAAAGCTTTTTAAGTCTTGGCACATTTCAACTGCCTCTCAGTTCTTTTGAAAGTCCCTCTTTCCCCTTTAAATTTTGATTGGTGGTTTTCCACTCGGCAGTCAAAACTAATATTCCTTATGAAAAAACAAGTTGCAATATTGAGTGTTATTTTCAAATGCCATGAGACCACTTTCATTTTGTTCAAAAAGGACTAAATTTCAGTCACTTTCACTTTTGATAATGCTACTAGCAAGTGAAGGAAAACTCATTAATTTCCATTGCAAGAAACAGAATTTATGGCCTTGTCATTAAATGTTAACACATTCAGCCCCGGAATCGGAGATTTCCAGTTTAGCACGTACTGTGTTTCTCATGCTTTTAGTTCAATAACAATTTGGTAGATGGCTCTGCTGTATGCCCTATTATCTTTGGAACGGCCTAGGCAATATGAAATGCAATGTAATGTAAGCAATGAAAAAAAAAAAACAGTTTTTATTGAAAAATGGCTGGGCTGCAGGGCTAGAAAGTGGATTTCTGACTTGGGGCTGAATGTGTAAACTGCAGCCATAGTTTTATTCATAAAATGGAAAAAGAAGTACTACAATTCAACTTAAAGAATGTGCAGCTTTTTTGAAGAAACCAATGGATATACTTGGTGTAATGTGCAGCATTTTGCACACTTGAAGATTGCTGAGTTTCATCAATTGTAGAGGTTCCACAAACCTCTAGAAGATCCCATGAAATGTGGTTGTCAACTTAGCCTTATGAGACCATACATTTTGAACATAACACAGCTCATTTTCCATTAAATTCAATCACTTCACTTGAGAGTCCAAAATATATATTCTGAAAAGTCCTGAAACAGGTATAATACTAAAAATTGTTCCAAGCAGAAAAACTATTTCCGTGTAGATTAAGATGCATTTGATCTGCAATGAAAATTATAATCCATTATATTTATTGGTTTATTCAAAAAAATTAAATGATGAAACTTTTTGACTGCATCCCATAAATGGTTCTAGTGCTCTTTTCTGTTTACAGGGACACGAAATGATGCGACTCATGAAAAACCCTCTATAATGATGTAAAAACCATTACATTGTGAGTAAATTGGAAAGCTGCTCACCTCCTGGAGGAATGTCTCATCCAACTGAGATGGTTCACGAATCTCATATGCACTTCTCCTGGTTTTTCTCAGAGAAAAGTTGCATGCTTTCACTGCCTGAACAGTTGGGGCAAGTAAGAAATTACGATCATGTAGAAGTTTCTCAAGACTAGCAGATGGATGATAGGGGAACAGCCTTTTCACATAAGCTATTGTATGCTCTATGTAGAGGTTGCTGACAATTCTTTCCAAATTTAGGAAATGTGCCAGTGGGTTTTTGAAGAGCTTTAAGAAGTCCTCCACTGAAATAGCATCATACTTTTCTTTGAGATCTACTGAGTACAAAGCAATATTTGAGATGACACCACTCCCCTGCTTGGCTGGAACTTCAGGTATGGATTGCTGGCATTGACCAGTTTCTATCAAGGAGCCTGCCATACACTGAAAATGACAAAAAAAATTGATGCATTTGTTTGTTACCACAGAGAATTTGAAAGAGGGAAGAAAATTCAAATGAGGAGTTCTCTGGAAAAAGGGAATATGTGCAAAAGATGCAATTCAAGATAAACAGCAAAAACTTCTCATAGCCAATCTGCAGCAGGTCAAAACTCTATTTTCAGTCAAATGGTATCTTAGACCTTTTCCAAATTGATCTTGGGGTTTCAACGAATTTATTTATCTCACAATGCACTGATGCAGGCAGAAAGTGTTTATGCACATATGCCATTTTTCCATAGCTGCACTGCTGGAACTTTTTCTAACTGGTTGATCACCACCTCTTTCTAGTTAAAAATCGTAATTTACCCATAAATACATCTGCAATTTCAAATAAAGCCCTTCCTCAAAGAATGGCAATTAACATGCGAATATTCAGGACTATTAATTCACCAATTACTCATCAGTGATCCATTATTAATTTATTCATCATCTGAATTTCTAACTGTTTCATAGATACCACCAACTTCTTGCATCCTTTCAGAGGCTTGGATGGCTGGGGCTCTTCCCATTTCCTCCTGTCTGGTTTCTTCCTCGTTCCCACTTTCAATCCGAAAGAAAGGAATTATTCCATCAAAATTGTACAACAATGAAGATGCTAATGAAATATTCATGGGTTGGCCATATTGAAATTGTCAGGCAGTTGGCCTGCCATGTAGTGTAAGCATAGGAAAGTCTGCTTTTCCTCTGCTGAATACCCTATCCTATGACAAGTCACCTAAATTGGCCCATGGACACGGATATGGAAAAAGGGCACTTACACCCTTTTTCTAGAGAACTCCTCAAATTAGTAGTGGCGAGAATTTTGATGGGAACTCACCAGCAAGGCATTTGGTTCAGAAGATGAAAAGTGACTACTAATATCCTGCCTCAACCATTTTGTATCACCTGGAAATGCAGTCTTGTGAATTTCCTTGCTTGAATCCAAGTCCTCATTTCCTTGAATTACTCTGGAATCACTCTGATTGCAAAGGGCAGATAACTTAATTGGTACGCATCCATCAGCTCTGGATGCAGGGAGAGAACTGGGCCATGCCTCCTTCACTTCCTTGATATCTGGAGAAGGGCATCTGAGTCTTTCCCTTGAGCATGATGACAATGATGTTTCATTGACTGCAATGAGCTCTTGACCATCCATAGGCATGATATCAGGCAATTCCAAGATTTCAAGTCCTGGAGAATCACACACTGTTTCTGTCTCACTCTCAAGATTTACTTCCACCTTGATCTGATGACAGGTCACTATCCCATCTATTGAGATCTTTGCTCCCCCTTCAGAAGAGGCCTTCATTGCATTATGATGTGATGAAAGCTGTTTCTTTATATATGATGATGGTGTGTCATTGACAGCAATGAGCTCTTGATCATCTATGGGCACAATATCAGGTAATTCCAAGATTTCAAGCCCTGGAGAATCATATCTAGTTTGTGTCTTACTTAAAAGTTTCACCTCCAATAAGGTCTCATCACAGGTGACTATCCCACCTGTTGAGCTCTTCACCTCTCCTTCAGATTCTGAATCCTTTATCAAACCATCATCATGGGACTGAGAATTTCTCATTCCTTCTTCCACATTTGTGATGTCATCCAATGGATCCTTCATTGGCTGGCTAGTACTTTTTATGTATGATGAAAGATTGGGACTACATTTTCCAGCCAGCTCATCATGTAACACATTTGAGGGCAAGCATAGGCCTATGCTGCTTGTATAGCTTGATGGAGGATGATGGAGACAGTCACACTCACTAGGGAGTACATCTCTTGGCCATGGAGAAAGACAAGGACTGAAGGCATCATTAAACACATCATCAGCAGGAGGTGGTGATGGTAAAGCCCAAATTTCATCAGACATAGCAACAGAGGATAATCTTGCAGACTCTGGTCACACTATGAGATCCCAGACCATTCTGAAATGAGTGCAGCTCCTGAATGACAATCTTCAAGTATATTTTATACCTCTATGATTGGAACTTATGAATAACTGCATTAGATGCTAAAAATCAGCTAAAAATAAATACAATTAGAAATTACAAGAATTCATCAATATTGCCCCAATATTTGGCATTAACTTGAAGCAGCAAACAACTGAAGGAATTAGGAAATTTGGATTTTGAAACATGAAATGCAATAACATAACTCATTTCCCACTTTCCATTCATCTTTGCAATCATGTCACAAAAAACTCTGACATGAATGAAGTTGGACTCTACAACATGTGACAAAAATGCTTATATATGACCAAGTTCACTAAATTCTAAACAGGATACATTGGTTAGGTAAAAATACTTATGGATTAGGTTGTCATATCCTTGTACTGCTCATATATCACAAGAGTGATCTCTTGATATTTATTATTATATGGAGGTGTCACCTCTTAAGACTTTTTTGCTGGTTCCACATTACCTATGGTCATAATTTGCAATTTTGTGCTATTTGTGATTTGGCATTCTACCTTAAGTGATAATTACCCATTACAATAACAACCCCCAAAATTACCAAAATAAAAGGCAAGATGTCTGAGAATCATATCCAAGATGGCATATCATGAACAGATGACTCTTGGGTATTATGAGAATAAAATAACTGGATGCAGTTGGGCTGTTGTATTCCAAATCAATCAACCAATCATTAACCAATACGTTCATGCTGCCACAGAATCACCAGCCAAAGTTACCAGTAAAATTGATCCAAAAAAACAATAATGATTTTTCACATGTGAACAAGGACCAATAATTGGCTACCTTTCTGGGAATGTACATATTCCATTATGGTTACAGCCCCAATTCAACAGCCCCAATGACGACATCATGGCATTTGACATGTTATAGAACCATTCTACCATACCTTTTGCATTGTATCTAGTCTTATCTGAAGTGTTGGCTAACGTGAATGAATCAGTTGCAAATTATACAATTGGTATTTTAAAAAATTGAGATTTATGTCATTTCTTATGTCCTATTAATCATAAGCACACGAAGCTGGGGCACATGTTTCATGCCTATTGACACAAAATGGTTGAATAAAGTCAATGTGTTGAGGTGGGGACTAGTACAATCACATTGACAAAAACCAAACTTGAAGGGATTTTCTTCTATGCCAGGGTATGTTAACCTTCCTAATTAAGAAAAATTCCCCCACTTACCTTATGTTAGTGAAGTACTGCACTAGTTCCTGTTGTACTGGAAAACCTCTGATAATTTGATGCAGGGAGAGAATCTAATATGATTGAACTTTTTGTGCAATAGTACAGGGATCAAGGTGCCTTGCTTCTGGATGCAGCTACAGTTGCATCACAGATAACCTCCCTTCAACTGGAATGACCAGTTCTCCAAGAAATGTACCTCATCTCCACCAAGAACCTCCATGCTCTTGCTGCAGACCAGCCCTACCAACTTGACCCCAAGCTCAACACTTTAGTCAAGACAGCCCACTTTTTACCTTTTAGAAATGCCATATTCCTTACAGAAATACTTTTAATCCCATAAGTGGGGAGTTTTCAGTCCATGGGTTTACCACTAATGGGGGAGTTTTTTTCTGAGCTCACTCGTCATACCCAGTAAACATGTAGAACTCTCACTACAGAAATATCTGTCATACCCATTTATGGAAGAAGTCTTCACGAGGCTAAATCCACCATATCCAGCTAAAGGGTGAATTTGCCTTTGTCTTTCTCAGGATATGTACTTTATTTTAGGGAAAATTCCTTTTCACTTTTATTTTCTTTAAAGGAAAGGAGACATCTACCATGGTACACCTGAAGGCTCAACACTAATGGGATTATTCCAACCCAAATGTACAAATACACATAAGAGCAAGAATGACTGCCTGTGAGATGCTTGCATGCAGCAATAGCATGAATTGCTTCTGCAGCAATTCCAGTGATGCCATGATTGAAACATGCCATTCATGTACTTACAAGACTATATGTCCTTGCAATGAAATAATACCACACCCTTCTACTAAAAATTACACTTAATTTCTTGAATAAGAAACAATATAGAAAACCCAAATGCCCCAGGACAAAAATGCTCAGACCAGAAATAGCCCAACTATGGACTTAGAAAAAGAAGAACTGTGCACATGTGGCAGTTGAGGAAAAGAAGGACCCTAGGATGAGAATTACAATTTGGAGCAGTAGGTCTGCAAAGTCACCAAAGCATTGGAAACAAATGGTTTTCAATTCTAAAACTAAGAATAAAAAATGATTATGGAGTTCACAAGGAACTCAAGTTTTATTTATATGCCCCTAAGGTCCCTCTTTTCTGGCATTGTTCCATATAACCTCTTGAGTATGTGAGAAAGTGAAGAAGCTCCAAGAACCTTTGAGCAACAAAGAATGCCATGGCAAGAGGAACATGTAAGTTAGACTTAGTGCAAACACCTCTTTCCAAGAACATATTGAACAACTTTCCAAAACATGCTGCAAATATTGGAGAAAAAAATATGATCAAAGCTATTACTGCATTCTTTGTTGCACAAGTGCTCTGCATAAGGAAAAAACTATCATGAAAAACTGCCAACTTGAGAGCAATCAAGGCCTCCCAGGAAGTTGATTTTGTTGGTATCTTGCTCGTTGAGCTTGATGACCTCTATCCATCAGCCTTGGAAGCTGTCCCATAAATGCTTGTTGCATTTGGTGGAATTGTAGCTCCCAATTACGAAGAGCCTATAATTGGACCAATGGAAAATTTAGAAGTTAATTAAAATATATTCTATCCAGCAGTACAATGCCCTGGATTATGAAATACAATGTCCTCTCACCAGCAGACGTTCTTCTTCTTCTTGTGCTCTATCTGCAGGTATTTCAGGCATATATTTTGTTAAATCATTCTTGAGTTCTAATTGAGGATTTTCTTCTTGCAATTGTTTTGTAGCCTCAACAGCTTTGGCTTGAACTTCTTTAGCATGAAGCACCAGAGAATCTGTCCACAAAGGGCACCTAACAAAAGACAAGTTTTAAAAAAAGGAGTAAATCTTTTCCTTCTGGCTGGAGCATGCAGACCACATCAACAAAAATAGGTAACTCACAAAAAAAAGAACAAATGATCCATCAACAACACATACATGATTTCTCAATCATGTGTGTGTCAATCAATCAATTTTTTAATTCAAGTGAATTTTAAAACAAAACATTCCAAATTTTTTTAGGGCACAAGGTAGAAAATTGTAGCAGCACAGGCATTACTTTTCTAACATGCTGGGGTAAACATTCTTAATTTATTTTTTCAATATTAGTTCATTTTTTCAATGAGGAATTCTTTGAAAGCTAAGATGGCATAATTCATTTTCAGCACCTTTTGGGTCACTTTGGGCAGCTTAGTCACTAGTTTCCCTCATTTTTTCCAGCTCTCTGCTGTGGTCTGTACTTCAATCAATCCTGCTGCAATCAGTGAGACAACCACAGAACTCTGATTTGTTTGACCTAGGTTGTTCTAGGCCTTCCTTGTGATCTGCAGCCAGTTGGTTTAGAGAGCATAATCTGTTGGACAATGCATTCTGAAAGCATTCTAAGCACAAGCCTGAACCATCAAAGCTGGGACATTTCTATCTTGAAAAGTAGCAGCTTGACATGCAGGAAATCTCTAATCACTGAACTTTTGACCCAATCAAGTCTTGTCAGTCCAATAATCCATTTCAGCTACTTGCACTTGTAACCTCACTCTTTCTATTGCACTTGCAATCTCACTCTTTCTATCAAAATCCAAGATTCATAATCATAGGTCAGGATGAAGAAGAAAGAAAATTGATTTAAATAAGACTGAAAGCTTTGTCTCACAGCTAAGTTCAGTTTTCTTAACAACAGTTCAGTAAAGCATTTACATTATTGCACTGATCAACATCTTGGGCATTCTCATCACTTGTGAATGAGACTATGAGGTACTTGATATTCTCAACCTGCTTCAATGGAACTCCACTAGCATGTAAATTGCACTGAAAAGGGGACCTCGAAAGTACCATAACTTAGGATTTTGCTGTGCTTATTTTCATGCCAGCCTTAGGTTCAATTGTGAATCTATTGAGTGCACACTGGAGGTCAGCTTTGGTAGTAGCCAATATAGCTAGGTCATCTGCGAACAGTAGGTTTCACAACTTGACTGCACCTATCCATACACTCTTCACCTTGGCTGCACCTGATGATCCTATCCATATACTAGTAGAATATGAATAAGAGAGGTGACAAGACACACCACTGACAAATTCCAGCACCCACTGTGAATAAATTTTACCCGACACAGTTTACCTGTACCCGATTCCTACTAGAATTGTACAGAGATTGGATGGCTTGCAACAGCTCACCATCCACTCTATGCTCCTGTAGACATACCAACTTGGATGAGGGACCATGCATATGTTTTTTCCAGGTCCACAAAACATGTAGATTCACATATTTCCACAATTTCTTGAATATCTAATAGAGTGAAGAGTTGATCATGTCTCAACAAGCTCAAAAAGTGCACTGCTCTTTGGTGATATGTGCATCAATTATGCTGCAAACCCTCCACTAAAGCACTTTGGCATATATCATACAAGGAAGGCAGAGATGAGTGATGCCCCCATAATTGGAGCTATTTTTTTCCATTCTGATAGTCTGCAGTATCCATATCAACCAGACAACATGACTCACTGCACAAGTACAGCTTTCCACCTTGATTGGGGTGCCAGTCTACAACTAAAACATCCTCTTCCCTTTCAGCCTTCATGAATGATAGATCCACAGTTGACAATAAGAGAGAGGGGCTGCTTGTGGCTGCATAGACAGGACTGCTGGACTTATGTATGAAATGCTGTATCTGGAATCCCACACTTTATACTCTCCTCCCATCTCCACATGATGCAGACACATGAACCATTGAGAACATGTCTAGTTGTCTGGGCCTTTCCTCATTTCAAAGTTGGATGGAAAGGAAGCAGAGAAGATAAATCCAGAGGTATCAGAGCCAGTGGAATGACAGATCTGTACCTGGGCTGGTACTCTAGTTAGGCTGAGCCACAATCTGTTCAAGTTAGAAACATGTGTAGGTGTTGCTTCTGAAAAGTTTTCCTTCTTTACTTGTCATTTTAACACATTCATGCCCAGCGACTCCAGAACACTATGGGTTTAAAAACGTAATATTACAGGTCCCAGCATCAATGGGTTAACATCACTTAATAGCTCAAATGGATTGCACTTGAGTGTAGTGAAAATGAGAGAACCTGCCATTTTTGTGCTATCTTATATATTCAAGATTGCATCCACAACACCTTATGGGGTATATGCATAATACATAAACCAAACAATTATGGGGATTTAATACCGAATTATGAAATCAATTGAAATTTATTCATGGGAAGAAAGTTATTTGTTCGTATTTATTTGCAGGCATGTTGTCGCAATTCACTGATGCTATAACTGGCATTTATAGGGGAAAGAATCTCTACAGACATAATAGTCAATGGAGTTTATGAATTTCCTGGTCAATCCCTGCCATCCATGCATGATCAGCAAGTCAGTCCCCAAATTTGATTGACATGGATCAGTGTAGCACAAAAGAAAAAGATATATGAGTCAACCTCTGTCTATTGGTATGTAGACTGACAATATGAACATAAGAAATCACATTGCATGAAGTCCACACAGATCAGAGAGCTTACACACAGGTAACTTCATGGAAATTCCACTGTACTGCTACAGGTGACTGTATCTGCAGAAACTCTTCCACAATAAATAACCATGTGCCCCATCAGTGAATTGCAACAATATACTGTGCCTGCTAAGAAAAAACTTGCCATTTTCAATAGTCTTTCATTTCTTTTACTATTGTAATTCAGTCCAGAACTACCAGGTTAAAACAAAAGCCACTAAAACAAGTGCCACCCTATAAACATTTAAACAGTTTATTTTTCAAGTGCATTGCATGTACTACACTTTCAGCTTAAAACACTGAGAATGGAAGCTCATACTTTTGAAATAATATCTGTGGGACTCTCTATAACCCTTTCCCTGGCAGACAGAAACTTGAATTTCCAAGCTCCTCCAGGAGGCATTGGCATCTCATGGATTTCAAAAGATGTCAATGTCAGGGAAAGGGTTGAATTTATAATTTAAAAAAAGAAAGAAAAAGGTCATAACAAGGAATTATTTTCTTCCTGGGAGGGAAATTATCCTATTGGTTCTACAATTTTCAGTCAAAGGGGTCATTGGTCTGTAACATGTTACTCAAGATAGAGCAAACATATATGAATGCTTATAAAACTCACTTTTTGGGATCATTGTAAGCAAAGTGAGCATAATCTTCAACAGGTTTCCTACAGAGGTAGCACATTTTTGCGCCACAACTACAGGTCATTTTGTTGCAGCCCTCTTCCTTCATGAATCTCTTCTCACACTTCCAACATGTCCTAAAATATGCACCAACTATTGATATTCTGTTGCACAGCACAACTAACTCATTGCTCAAAAGGACTTACTGATTTACCTGATCATGGCTTCTGACAACACATTTTCCAAATATTTATGAGCCTGTTCAGTTTGTTCCTCCAGATGGATTTCTTCACATCGTCGAGGGATGTGACTTGGTCTTTTACAGATCCTATTTAATGAGAAATGCATCCAATTTCCCTACATATCATTTTTGTACCACAATGATGATGAAAACTTACCGACAAGACTCCTTCATGCACTCAGGATCAAGACACTTGAAGATCTTATCATTAGGATTTTCCATGATTGTGGCAAAATCACAAAAAGGACAGCATACAAGATGTGGAATGTTTGCAGCTTGGATTTCCTCAGTTTGTTTCCTCCTCAATACACGTGAGAGAACTGAAGGCCGTAAGACTTGCTGGCAGGTTATGGAAATATAAGAACCATTATCATTTCTTTGAAGAAGATAACAGAGATCAAATGATGAAAATTACTTACCTGAAGAATGCCATAACTAAATGTCAGGTTGCATGAAGGATCCAAACAGGGGAAATCAACACGTCCTTGTCCAATCAGTTCCTCTGCATGCCTAAAGAAGAATGGCAAGCAATGGGAGAACATAATGTAGAGAGTTTCTTTGGAGGCATCATGTTTAACTTCCCAGTTATGAATCTTCACAGAAATTGAATAGTTCATTTTAATAGGTTTTGCCAGTCTTTTGTGAGAAGCAAAGAGATAGTTTCACACTTATGGCATAGTATTGAATAGGGAAGTCAGAAATATAGTTTCACAATTATGGCATAGTACTGAATAGGAAAGTCAGAAATAGAGTCTCAATTCAGTGTTTGTCCACAATCACCATGAGGTACTGTTTCTTAGCAAAATACCCTCACTGAAAATTATAACCACTCATGTATCTGAAGAGTTCTGCTGAATTTCATGAGAATTCATATTTTATTAAATGAATCTAGTCTAGTGTGATGGCTTAGCAGATTATAAGACTAATATGGAAGATCCTCTCATATCTTAAAGAATATTGAAGGGAATGCCTCAGTCAAACTATGACCCCTGGCTATTATTGCTCATCCTCCCCCCCCCTAAACATTCAGTAAACAGCTGAGCCATTTTTCATGGCAGGTGTTCCATGAGTTACATCATATTAAAAAATTTTCATTAAGAGGAAACAAATGAAATTTCAACAGAAAATCATATCAATGCAGTCATTTCCAAGGTCTAACTGGTGAATATGACTTTCTTTTTGTGAATTTTCAATCAAAATGTTTATTTTATTTAGTATTTCTGGAAAGCATGAATTTAGGTGAAGCTATGAATGAGGCTTCCACAATCTAACAAGATTTCAAGTAAGGATCATGGCTTCCAGAATCCAGTCAGTTTAGATGCTTCAAAAGTCAGTTAAAGTACCAGAAGAAAATTAATTGAGGCATAATTCAAAGCTACAAATTACTTTTGGATATATTCTAATAGAAGTCACACATCTTAACTCCTTTTTTTTTTATACACTACCTTAGTCCATCCTCACAGAGGAGAACCATAAGCAACTTAATAAACACTTGATGCAAGCATGTGAATACATGCTTGCATCAAGTGTTTGATAAGTTGCTATTGAAACTTGAAACTTCTCTTGGCAGTAAGCCAAGTTATTCTGTTAGTAAAACAGAATAACTACCTGAATCCTGTGTTGAGATATCTTGACGTATAAGAATATCAGTTCTATACTTCATTAAGCAAAACAATAAAAGCAAAGCCAAGCAAATAATGGTTTCAAGACAACCCATGCTCTATTTTCAAAAGAAAAACAACATTGAAAATGATTTTTAAATTGACTAGAAAACACTAAACTGAAATTTAAAATTATAAGCAAAGTATTCAGGATTCAGGAGGATAAGCCATAAATTAATTCCTTCCTCATCCCAACAAGGTACTTTATATACCCTCAGAACATAAGGCCTGTTAATCTTCGTTGCTTCACCCAACAGCAATTTTTTGGAGCCCACTATTTTCCAGTGCAGAAAATTAGCATTGTGTGAATGGAAGCATAAAAATCCTAAAGGAGATGCATGCAAGATCATCCTCACTTTCGTACACATGACTCGCAAAACAGATGTCCATCAATGCAAGGCTTCATATTCTTGAAGAGAAAACTGTCTTCACAACATACAGGACACTCCAACGTGGTACCTGTTCGTTGAGCCTCTTCCAACTCATTTTCATCTTCATGCCTCACCTGCTTCTCATACTCAATGATGGCACTTTCAAAACGAAGAAATGCCAGCTACATGAAAAGAGAAGAAAATGCCCAAGGCATGATATTCCTCTTGGCAATAAGCACATCAAGGTTAGTGAATAAGTTGAGATAGCAAATTCCTTGCATATCAGAAAACAAAATAATGCTGACTCTTCCAGCATCATGAGTACACAAGGTACTCAATTAAAGTGGACTAACAATTCCTGCCTTCTCTGTTCCAGATTAAGAGTCTCTACTATAGACTGTTCACACCTGTGAAAATGGCAGTAAAGTTGGATACAGAATAGGCCCCTACTTTTGCTAACTTCTGTGCATGGAACATTCTTTATAAATCTCTTTCATGTAGTCTGAATCAATTTCAAGAAGTGCAAAGGATGCAATAATCATTTTCTGCTAACACATTGAATATGGCAATATTACATGCAAGTTCTTCATCAAACCTTACAGCCATTTTCATTAGCATGAACTCCAAAAAAAAAAAAAACACTCATCTGAAATAGAGAAACGAAGGATTAATAATCCAATGTTGGTAAAGTAATTTAAATATGAATTGTCCATAACCCTTGCTTATATGTAATGAATTTGCATGGGGGGTGAGAGAAGCCAGGGAACTTATTGACCAACCCTGGCATTTTCATGCTACAGATGCTAACAAAGCCTAGATTCATTTCTAAACTTTAATTGAACCAGAAAAGTTCAAATTTTCAAGAGTAAATTCATGCCTTTAGGATAAAAGCAACAATACACCCAAGAGCAGAACAATGTCAATTCATTTCTTACCTCCTTCAGGAATTCTTCATCTGTGTAATTTAGCTGCTTGATTTCTGAATTTGATCTAAGAGTCTGTCTTTGAACATTGCATTCTTCTTGAATAGCACGAACAGATGGTGCCAGTAGGCCATTACTTTTTGAGAGAACTTTCCTAATGGTTTTTACAGTTTCAAAGGGGAATATGCTCTTGAGATACTCCAAGGCAAGCTCCTTGTATTGACCTGACACCCTTCTCTCCAAATTGTAGAAATATTCCAATGGGTCCTCCACCAAACTCATGAATTCTTTTAGAGAAATGTCAGTGTACTTCTGTTTCAGATCTTCAGACTTGAAAGCTTCATTAGCACCATGAGGATAGGCTCTGTGCTCCAACATTCTCTGCACCTCCACCTAGATTAATTCAGAAACATCCATACATCCCATGATAGCCCAGATACTTAACACTTATTCCTTCATACTCATGACATTACATGACAGTTCTTATTATCCAATGGATTATTATCCATGTTTTGAACTCTTTTAATAAGCAAATGGGTCAAGTGTCAAGGCAGTGGTATCAGAAAGCCAAGTTACTGGTAAATAATACAAGACAGGAATATCATATTCCTAAGGAGAGGTGGAGATAGAAAAAAAAACCACCTAGAAATGGAAAATGAGGTTTGTCCAAAAACTCTTGAGTGACAGTCCCATTATGTTTTCTGTGAGATGAGAAGAGAGGAGTAAGATTCTGAGTTCAAAGCATGGGTGAATGGATAATAATCATGAAGGTATAATGTGACAATTCTTCAAAATCACAAACTGTTGAAGAAGTGATAGAAACCATAGAAACATGCAACACAAATATGGGGTATTCAAAAGTAGCTGTGCATTGAAATGAAATAGCTATTTTGCATTTTCAGCAACAGCTATGGATTTGCTGCTGAACTGTTCATGAATTTCAGATCAAAATGGTCTTCTGTTACCTCTGACCTGTTTTGTGGTGTTTTTGTTTAGCAATAAGTACATTTTCTGGATAAAACTCATTATCACTACTGCACAGTTATTTTTGAGACATCCTGTATAAAATGTAACTGTGAAAACTGGATAGCATCCATGGCAAATACAAAGGAGATTTGAGAACAATTTACAAACTGAGAAAATGTAAATTCAATATGATGACAAGCACACAAACCTGCAGAGCATCATCATTTCCTTGGAATTCATCAATTTTCATGAGCAAGTAGTTCTCATCACAGTCTGGGAACAGTGAAAACAAAATATTTAATTTCTCATGCTTTTTCTGTTCTTCCTCATTTAAAGCTCTCTTCACTCTGGATGCATTTTCCTCTTCCTCCATATCATCACTTTCAATTTCATTCTTCCTTTTCTCAGGAATATGATGGTGTTTATCTACATTCCTTCCTTGATTGCGAACAGCACGCGAGGAAGAAGGAAAAGTCTGAGTGCTAGTATTACACTTACAATAAGCCTCATCTATCTCTCTTGTCCATTGGGGGATGGAAGCCAAGTCTTCATTAAGGAGGTAATTCACTGATTTTCCTCTCCAGTCATTATCATAAGCAAACTTGGTAACTATATTTTGAATTGCATACAGTGGGATGTGTGGGAGTATTTTGTGGATTTCATGTGCTTCCACAGATATCTCAGGAGGTATCAGTGGAGGAGGAGAAGCAGGACCAGGAACAGAAGAAGGAAAATTATATGGAGAAGCAGCTGTTGCAGCTTCAGTACCAAAAGAAGACATGTTCAAAGAGTTGCAATGAAATTCAAATGGGACCACTGAAACAGCAGCAGCACTGGAGCACTCAAGTTTGTGTCTTCACTTTCATTTGCAGGATGAGATCAGCTCTGAATCAAGATCATCACCTTGTTTAGGCCTGTCTCTGCATTCTTGTAACCTTACACCAGCTGCTTCAGTATTAGCAAGCTTTTCAAAAGGAGGAGATGGCTAATAAGATTCAGATGCCAAGGAGATAGCGCAAGGACTTGAGGCAACGTGGAACTTGATCCAGAAATGATGTTGAAGTAGTGCAGCTCTATCCTGTTGAAAGAAACCATGCCCATAATATTCAAAATGCATTTTGCACATATGCATTATGACTATAAGGAGCAATCATGCAACCAAGTCAATAGGAAGCAAATCATGAAATCTTATGAGGTTCTATTTCTGAGTCTTCAACCCTTCCCAAAGTATTAATAATAATGCAAATAACATTTAGATGCAATATATCTTGTACTTTCAACACTTGAATTAATGTAATTGCTTTGTTACCTGCTGACAGGAGTCTCTTTCACTTATATATATATGGTCTTCCCTTAAGGCCTGAATGCACAAACCTCATTTTGGAGAAACAAAGGGGCCTTTAACCATTTTAGTGCCAAGCCATTATGGGAAGTAGTAGCTAAAAATGCCAACCCCCCCCCCTTTTTTTTCTTAAATCACAATGCCTCATAAATAAATAAAAAAAAAACAACTCCTGAAGTATAACACATATGTGATTCTTTTTTAATTTACTCAAAGATATTCGGAGTATTATGGATTATAGTTTATTTGCAACAAAACATTGATCTCTTTTTATTTATTCATTTCTTTTTGAAAAATAAATTTCTTTTAAATTTAAAATTCCAACTTTGAAGCATAATTAATTTACTAAATTTATTCCAAATTCATATGCCATTACCATATTTATGCAGAGTTGTCCCTTTTCCTTCACAACACATGTTCATAGTCATATATCTTTCACACTTACACTGCAAATAAAAAGAAACAAAATTATATAAACTCACACAAAATTAACTCATCACCTCAGAGTTAGAATAAAAAATACTATGGGAGCAACTAGTGGCAAAAAAATTACTTATGTGCATGTTGATTACTGTATCTGAAGGCTGCTGCCATCCAATAATAAGAACCCCAACTACATGAAGGTAGAAACCTATTGAGAAGCGGAGGTAAAAAAAATCGGTCCAAGGCAATTTTAGCAGTAGTACATGTGGTCAAAAATTTGGCCACACTGCACTAGAAGGGTTAAGCTAAAGGGCCCATTTTCCACCATAGGAGTTCATATATTCCTAATGGACTAACTAAAGGAGGTTTAGGCCCTAATCTATCCTACATGCCTTGCATGACAAATGCACTTTTGAAACTGTGTCCTGAAATGGATACAATATCAAATAAAGACTAAAAAATGGTTGTACCAATGAAATGAAACTGCTGGAACTTGTGAATATGAATGTGTCAGGTGTAAAGTGCTCAAGGAAAATGCATTATGACAGCTGATGTAAAGTTATGCCAGAGGAGGAAGGAAGCTTCTCTGCTTGCTTTTCATTTGCCAGGCTGTTTTTATTTATCACACTGTAACACTGCAGGCAAGTAGGAATATTATAGGCTTGTCTTCCATCATTACGAGTGATTCAGATGCTCTTACTTCAACACCAGATTATTCTTCCACTCTATTCTACCTAAGGAATTTTCAACTACTAGTCTTCTCTCACAGTTTGCATGATCATATGGGCAAACCCTGTACCTGAAATGATGGGAGATGCATACATTTTTATACTTAAATTTACTTTTGTGCATCCTATACATGCACTCCTTAGTGAAAAATAGTATTTGCACTTATTACTTGCAGGAATTAAAATGCTAAAAAATCATTTCTCCACATTCCTTTATTTGAGGA
>CAJPEV010001507.1:44493-64281 GCA_905338385.1 Darwinula stevensoni
TTCCTCAAATAAAGGAATGTGGAGAAATGATTTTTTAGCATTTTAATTCCTGCAAGTAATAAGTGCAAATACTATTTTTCACTAAGGAGTGCATGTATAGGATGCACAAAAGTAAATTTAAGTATAAAAATGTATGCATCTCCCATCATTTCAGGTACAGGGTTTGCCCATATGATCATGCAAACTGTGAGAGAAGACTAGTAGTTGAAAATTCCTTAGGTAGAATAGAGTGGAAGAATAATCTGGTGTTGAAGTAAGAGCATCTGAATCACTCGTAATGATGGAAGACAAGCCTATAATATTACTACTTGCCTGCAGTGTTACAGTGTGATAAATAAAAACAGCCTGGCAAATGAAAAGCAAGCAGAGAAGCTTCCTTCCTCCTCTGGCACAACTTTACATCAGCTGTCATAATGCATTTTCCTTGAGCACTTTACACCTGACACATTCATATTCACAAGTTCCAGCAGTTTCACTTGAGTGAAACTTATTGTTGCATTAGGAATAAGACTATAATGACTACATCCCACATTTTTATCCCTGTCCAGGTAAGTAGGTTCCCAGAGGAAAAAAATGAATTCTTTAAGTTAAATGTGAATCCCAATCCCATATCAGGAACAGGAATTCATCCGAAGGATAAAAATGAAAGGTGTCTGTTTAAGGAATACGTCCATTTCAATAATCACTGGTGTGAGCAAATGAGGCTGCTCCCAAGCCCATCAAAAAGGGAGACAATAATAGCAAGGTATTTTAAAGAAAGTTGTTTTTTTTGACAAATGACAGCTTTGACCACATGGAAATGTATGTGATGGTACATGGCCTGTTGCCTGATAACTATCCCACTCTGGATGTAATTTGGGAAAAAAGTGGCCAAAGAGAGCAGAAATACCTGCTCACCACTGCATAAACCAGTGTAAATTTTCAACCAGATTGAATCAAGGACTAACTAATACAAATTAATTCTAATTAGTTCTAGTTTATTCAGAAAAGTCTGAACATTGAATCTTCTAAAAACTTTAAGGTTAGACTAGCCATGCAATGAGAATTCATCACTCTAGGTGCATACACACATATAGACTTTTAAGTTGGAACACTCTTCTACCTACCTACTTCTATCTACCTACTTTTGCATCATCTTCTCAGGTTTACATCATGACTAATCTCACCACAAAATTTCTTGGTTGCTTCTGGTATTAGGTTGAATGAGTGTAAACACACATTTTGGGAATTGATGGGGTCAGTCAGGTTGAAATAAAGTTGTCCTCAAAAAGAGTAGGATAACAAAGGGCCTAACTCATCTTGGGAAGTGGAGTGTCAGTTGAGTTGTAGTTCCTTCTTCCTATTTCCCTGTCATAAATCAATCAGAAACCTTTGAATCCAGTTATAGATCCATTTGGAATCTTTTCCCACCATCTGCCCCTTAAGAATATAGCATCCCCTTCAGATCCCCATTTCAAGCAATTAACACCAGATGAACTTGAAATTGCTATCTGCAGACTACATCTGTGGTACACAGGAAGTCCATACCAATCATTCTAATGACACCTGGGTATAAGTCTAAAAAAAATGTATATATATATTCTCATCTCAAGCCTGTAGGACAACAAATCTACCAAAGGGCTTTAACAGGCAGTATGCTAACTCGTGATCGCTCACTTCACAACCTGCAGAACCCACTCCAATCCATTAGCATCCCTAAACCTGGCGTGGTAACTGAGGCAATAGGGTTTAAACACTTTCCAGGCATAGGCCTAAGCTAGAGATACGTCACTAATCCAGCTACGACCACAAATTCCATCGACTACATCCTCGCACTACAAGGTGGCGAGCCCGCTGAACTTTCAGTCAGATCTGTCGTAGACCGCATCACGCAGAGCATTTCTAAGCCAATACTCAGTTCGTTCTTGGTTAACTAAGGCGAAAAGTCATGAGTCAATTCTAATTGCCGTGTCACATGGAGAATGCGATGACCACAGTCCCGAGTAACTGGATCAGAGCCGAAGTTTTCACAGCACATGTTGGGAATAGAGGAAGAAGAGGCATGGCATGGAAGGAGTGCCGCTCAAGCGCAAAGGGGCGGGAAGCTTGAACGCGCAGAACGACTGAGCTCAGTGAATCACTTCGCACTTGGCAGGATTAAGTGTTGCGTAAGAAGTCAGAAGATTCACACTGCCGCTATTACTGTCATGGCATTTCAGCTACCTGTGCATAAATTGAATCTAAATGTCGGTCTCATCGTTAATTCGAGCAAAAAATGTATAAGTAGGACATCTTGCCACCAGAACTCAGAAATGCCAAAACGGCAACGTCGACAATTCTCGTTATTCCAGGTAAACGAGGTCCATCAGCATAATTATTATACTCATATAAATACCGAAGACAGTATTTAAAGAAAAGCACGAGTATTGCTTACTACAACTTCTGTTGTAGTAAAAAATCAGGCAGTTATTGTTCGGCCACTCTATAGACTTCGAGGGCCTCGAAGTGGCCTCATCTGCATCCTCTCAATGAATAACAGCATTTAATTGCTCACCAGCAGTGGCGTAGCTACCGAATGTGCAGGCGGTGCGACTGCACCGGGACCCACGGGCCAGAGGGGCCCAGACGGGAGCAGACGCCGAGCCACGAAGCGTTAGCTGGGAGCCCCTTGGCACCGGGACGAGATGAGAGCCACCAGCCGGAAAGGAAGGTCAAAAGGAAGCAAAGGAATTCAACGCGACACTGCTGCACAGAAACATCTCCCAATTGGGACGCCGCTTCGTGTGGTTAAATGAAGTGGTGGCCACTTCCAATACCATTCACCCAGGGCCGGATAAAGGGTGGTTTTGATATTCATCCCACCCACCCTGAGAATTAATTGAAATACGGGAGGGAAAGACTTTTGCGCCTTAGTGTAGGTATTCGGATATCATTGCAACGGGAAATTATTTCACCATGCACTCTCGTTAGAATTTATGACTCAGCAAGGTTCACAAATTTTTTTCTTCAAAATTTTCACATTTTTGGCTTAGCTATAATCTCTCGCAATACCCAAGTCCCACTTTTCCAGGGGGTCCTCGAAGGAAATTGATCACCTTAAGTATTTGCGTTAAGTAGCAGGGGTAAGGGGGGGGGGGGGGGGGCGACTGCCCCTCCCCTGATCAAGTTCGGTCTATTTTTTTTAATGTAGAAAGCACATAAATGAATGTTTATTAGCTTCTGTGAATAGATATTCAGGGTTTTTACCCCAGACGAAAAAGGAATAAGGTGATAAGACAGTGGGCAGTGGTAGATGAGGGTGGAGGGTGGGCTGGGCTGGGAACTAGGAAACAGTCCCCCTCTATTAAAGATTTCTGTATCCGCCACTGGCTTCCACGACTTCAGCTACCGACAACGATTTATATATGCTGCCGGAGAAAATCTATTTTAAAAAATGACTCCCACATAATTCAATTGTAAGAAATTGGACAGCGGGCCCAGTTTCATTCCTTGCACCAGGGCCCATGGCAACCACGCTATGCCACTGCTCACCAGTGAAGTTGCTGAACTTCACCAAATTACACTGCCGTACCAGTAATGCTATCCTTACTCGCATATAGTAATTAAACATAGTCGTTGTACATTGCATATCTGTTGCAACGTCATTGAGATTTGTCAAGCGTGACACGTCAGACTTTAATGAAATAGAGTGCAACAGTGCTGAGATTCGAATCACAACTGGAATGAGGATCCTTGATTCGTGACCGACTGCCAACGCAGCTCCGCGGGAAGCAGGCCTAGACCATCATCTCCATTTTGGCATTTGGATGACACTGCGTCGAAAGTAGAGAGACGGCAGGAATGGCTCGTATCAGTCTAACATGTTCAAGAGCGGATGAAACATGTAGGGCAGTGCGGTCTCAGTTATGCCGTCGAATATGGCCTGATTCCCGCCACCCATGAGATATGTGTATTTACACCTAGCTTTCTGTGACTTTGGTTATTGCGAGAGATTATAGCTAAGCCAAAAATGTGAAAATTTTGAAGAAAAAAATTTGTGAACCTTGCTGAGTCATAAATTCATAATGCTCCTCAATAACTGGAAATTCCTTTTGGGAGCGACATCTGGAAACCTACAACTTTTTTTTTTTCTAGAAACAGAATCCTGAAGGATCTTATGCGTGTGCAATGTGCGTGACTAAGGGAGGATGAGTGAGGATGGAGGGAGAGAAAACACCGTCCCCGATAGATCTTACCCTTATCTTCAGTTGCTGGTTGGACTTTCGAGCTCATCAGTTTCAAAAATTTGGAAAAGAGTAACCTCGGTTATGACCATGCCACTGGTGCAACCAAGGGTTCAAAGAGTCTGAACCCCCAGAAAGCCCCCCCAACCCCTGCTGATGATAGGATCTCTCTGCTCCATCCCCCTCTACCTTCAAGGGTGGGGGAATGCAGAGACATCATGAGCGAACGACCTGAGATGAGGCTAGAAACGACAAAGATGGGAGGTGAAAAGTAAAGGTCACGCCAGCCACATGTGGCTACTCGCTATAGTAGAATGAAAATGTTAAGGAACGTCCTGTACACGCTGTTGAATTTTTTCGAAAACGGAAGGACGATGATTCGGATGAAGGGTGTGAATTATATATAGGTTAGCAAATTTCCAGTTGCAAGTCTACGCAGTGAAATCTGGGCTGAATCCCAAAATGTTCATCCTTTTTAACTTTTTTATTTCTTTCGAGATATCGAGGGTGCTTTGATCATTTACTGCTTAAATTCCGTTTTCACCAATTCATAAATTTTGATTCGTTTCATTCTCTGTGTTTACGAGTATCACATCGCTTAGGTATTGTTTTTGTAGCTTATACATCTTCTGATTTGATAACAAATTCTGACATTCGGAGACATTTGAAAGGCAGGTCATAAGAACTGTCCCCAACAACCAACCCCCCCCCCCCCCCCCATTGGACGTAGAATGCACATGTCCATTGAATTTGAATTCATCACTCCTACATATTTTATCTTTCTCTTGACAAACCAAATTTCTTAACTGACTAATGCATACATGATGATTTCCGAGCTTCGAAAGAGTTGGATTTTTTAAACCTTTATTGGTAACAATAAGCTCTTGGCATGTCAAGATATAGACGCCAGCCTTCTGAGATGGGCCACTCGATGTGATGTTGGACTTCAGCAGCATAAAGACTAGTAGGGGGTACTTTTTATCAAGATGATGCATATGCAGAAAAGATAATGCATATGTCCGACATAACGAAATAAAAGGGCCGCGCGGGAGAGTCGCGGTGTGTGCGTCAAGTGAGCGAGTCGGAAAAGAAGTCGGATTGAAGAATAGGGTGGAGAAGCCCTGGAGAAGACGCAGGACATTCAGTGAACCCTTGAAGTTATTGTTGGAGATTGTGCGCTGTCTGTCGTCCCACCCCACTCTTGTTCATATTCAGGTATTGTTCACCTAGTATATGCTACCTAGAGACTATTTAAGGAAACAGATTTTGATATAGAATCTACCCCCATCTTCTGGTACTTATGATTAGCCTCTTTCCAAGCTGGTTGTCACAATGAAGTCATTGTATATTTAATGAGTTCGGAGTCAAATCACCTTAACCTCGAATACGCTGGCGATCTGTTCGTGAGTCATTAACGCTAAATCACGTCGAAGCCGCCTAAAGACTAAAGTCTTCTGATGTGATTGAGTTTGATGCAATCGCGGAGTAATCGGTGCATTTAATGGTGGCGTTTGAATGCGACGGACGGAGACGATCGGTATAGAGCAGCGGTACTCAAATTGCGGCCCGCGAAGACTAAACGTACTTTGCAGCGAAAATAAACTCACAATGAACCCTGACGTTTTAAAACCCTTTCTCTTTTTCCTTCTGTTTATCTTTTCGCCTATCAATCACACCCCTCTCCCACTGTCCCCTTTCCCTCCACCCATTTCGGCAGTCGTTTCCTCCATCCCTGTTCAAATGGGTAGTGAAATGTGTTTTTTTTTGTTGGCTCTGACCGAATATTCTTACTCTTAATTACCTCTATATGTTTTCATTTCCCCATTCATTTTCCCCCTATATCCTCCCATCCTGCACGAACTTAGTCCCTGAGTTCTTTGATTTCCTTCTTTTTAAAATGTATTATCTATAATTATTTGGATTATTTTTCCCAAATTAGTGAATTTGCGTGTAAGTCTCTGTTATGCTAATAAATACCATTGTATGAGTGATATTTGGGCTGACTGGATTTTTTAATTTGTACTAGTATAAATTTTTTTCTAAGTGCGGCCCGCGCAAGTTTGGTCACGTCCGTAAGCGGCTTTCGGCTTAAAAAGTACCGCTGGTACAAAGGGTATAAAGAAACGAGGCTAAGACGCTGCCTTGCACCTGTTTTACAGGGATGTGTAACAGTTCCTCCTCCCACCCTCACGTAACATCTCCACCGAGGTAACTGGCGATTCCTCCAAGAAGCCTGTCCGGAACGTCCTCCTCTGCTTGCAGGAGAAGGAATGCAATGTCCATCTACGGTAGGAGTGGGCAATTATTTTGGCTGGAGGGCCACTTCACGAGTTTTGGTGAGCTTCAAGGGCTGCACTCCAGTATCTGCGAGAATATCTCAATAGCACAATCATTGCTTGTCGATCCTATTCCCTCCTTTGCAATAAAAACTGAACGACAGCTTCTTTTACTGCATCGCGTTTTTCGACCATCTAGAGCAGCGCTGCACAACCAGCGGACCGCGAGCTTCCATCCTCCGGACCGCTTCTCAGCTCCTTCGATTTGTTTTCCACTTTCCCCATGTCCTCCCCTTAGGCAGTGGTGTGAACTCGTTCATTCAGGTGACAGTTGCGTTGACCTTGACACGGATCGAGATAGAAAGACAGACACCCAGCCAGTTAGATTTGGAGGTTTTATTGATATTCTGGTGTTTCCCCGTTGTGCCAACCCCGTGGCAATGATAGGCAGCTCCTCTAGAAAACGAAAGGTAGATGGTGAAAATCGCAAATTCACAGACACCTGGATGGAGGACTATCCTATTATCTTGCCTAATGTACTCAATCCAAAAGCTCTATGTTTGCTTTGCCAAGTTGCGTTGAAGACGTTCAAAGTGGCGATCTTCTCCACTTCCCAACTTTGCAATGCTTTCAGGAAGAGTGCTACATGAGTTAACCGTTGTCATTCATATTCAAAGATTTCATCGCATCATTGTCCAATGACTTTAATTTTTGCTTCTGTGAGTTTCGCCACAGTAAAGAGGTGTTCAAGCGGATCAAAATTCCATTTGTAGCCTCTCTGCGAGGGGCTTGGGCTAAAGATGTCAAGCCTTTGTTCAAGTCCAAGTCTACATATAGATCCCTGATCTGCAGCTGGAGCTCCATGACATTCATGGCATTGAGGGCCAGGTATACACAAGTCACTAGAAAATCTAGAAAAGTTCTGGGGTAAACTGGTGCCTTCTGCTATGTACCCACAGCTAAAGGAGTTGGCCGTCATGATTCACACTATGTTTGGGTCCGCCTACATATGTGAAAGTGAGTTTTAAACTTCTGAAGAACCGATATCGCGCTTCTCTGACATACGACCTTACATGAATGCCTTCGCGTCGCTCTGGACGCACTCATCAGACAGAAAATTGCGAAGGATTGCAACTGCCAGCTGTCACATTGAGACTTTACTTCCGGACTGCCAGACCTCTATGATTTTTGGTTAGTGGACCTTCTCAAGTAGTAGTTGAGCAGCCCTGATATAGAGTCTCACAAAGAAGACTGCCAAGTATATCGCTCTCAAAAACATTTGTCATTCACCTTCAATCGTGTTAAAGTGCACAGTGCCAATAGGGCTGTCTGTTACAAAATGCATCCAAATGGTTCGAATCCAAGAAAATCTCACTCAGTCGGAACAAATAGATTGGAAGGCCAGAGGGCAAAATAGGATGGAAATCAGGCCGGTTCATATCGTCGGTTATCAAAATGGTGTAAGTGCCGGCGAACGGAAAGACTTCTTTTTCAATATTACTTTCCATGGCGTCTTTCTTCCTCTCATTTTCACTGACGAAGACTGATGTGATGACAACCTTTCCCTTGAACTTCCCCTTACATGGGATAATTACGGTTCTGTTTGCACGAATTCCCAAATGGCACTTCCATCCCCGCTTTTGTGCGCGTTTTCGACAGTGCCACTACCCTTCACCCTATTGCGGCAAGTACAACTTGCGAGACCTAACTGAACTCAATTGAAAAATAATCCAAGAGTTGTCTAATTACTGACTAAAAATTACATTTGCTCCGAAAGAGTCAGTAATCACTTATATTATACTATATACTATACAGTTATTTTATGTACTTAAAGTTTATTTATTTATATTTATTAATATATATATATCTTCCCAACTAATTATAACTACAGGACGATATTCCTCGTTTTACAGGAAAGAAAATGAGTTCATGGTAGGAACGTTTTTGGGCATCGTGGCCTTAGCATTCCGAAATCTCCATCACTCCCAAGCAAAAGGGTAAGGGGGAGGGAGAAGTGAACTTCAAATCCCGCAGCAATCCCTTTCAAAGGTACGAAGAGATGACCCCCCCCCCCCCAAAAAAAAAAAAAAAATTACTACTGGAAACATGGAGAAAATGAACATTTGGTTCAAGAAGTCCAAATAAATGCCTTCAAATCAAAACCTGTCAAGCAGTTCCCATCAATGGCAAACTGAAGAGTATAACATCACAAGCCAACAGATACGTGAAAATGAAGGGGTGAAAGACTTGACATCATGCCCCAACCGCTACACGACGATTTCCCAAAACCATTTCCAGTTTTTTTTTTCATTTAAAATGTTCTTCATACGCATGGCCCAAAAGTGAAAGAAGTCAGTTGCATTGGTCTTGTTTTTTGAAACATCGTGTCCAGAAGCGGCAAATGATCAAGGAACAGACTGCCACACCAATCAATCATGGAGGTCCGTGAGTGAGAGTGAACGCAATAGCAAGGAAAGAGACTGAACGATAACAGACAAGAAGTGCCTGCAAACGACCTCACATCCATGAGAATCTCGAAAAAAAATCAAGGTGCTCTAAAATCTCGTCAAGTTGCCCAAATGAGAACTTATCTGGCCTTGATTTGATTTTAATACCGAGTTTGGTAACAAGTACATTTTAGTTCATGTCTCATTCATCCATGAAATGAAGTTTAATTTGAGTCCAATTGAAGAAATATGCCATGACTTTTAAAAGGATGCGCACTTCCTTGGGGCATTTCTTGGAAAATCCGTCAAACAAGGACAAAAAATAGAGAAATCTCAGCTCCCTCGTTAGTAGAGGTGTTTGATCCATTACGCAGAAATGAGCATAAAAGGGTGTTCTAAGAAAACCGAAGTTCCAGCAAGGCTGACTTCTGATAATGGATGAACACGCCCTGGAACACACAATGGATGAAAACAGAGACGGGCGAATGAGGGTAAACAGATGAGTGACGAAGACGACTTGTAAGGCGGGTTTCTGAAATCCCATTTCCTCATAAAATGTATCCCTGCATTAATATTTAGCACGCCTCAATAACGACCTGATGATTAAAAAAAAAGATGATTACTTGACAAAGTAACTCCTGCTTACATTTACATATACCCCAATTCTGAACCACAAACCATCCATAGAATGTTTAATGCTAAAAAAAATAAGCAAGGTGAATGCTTCAATAGCAATTTGATGCATTACAATTCTTATTTTGACTTGGTATTCGGCTGGGCTTCTCTTCTGCTCAAATTAGTACTTCTCGCAAAATTGCAACAGCTGATAATATAACAATTTCATGAACATGAAATGCTCCATTACCGCAAGCTATAGGGAAAAAAAGACTGATCTAATCTAGTCTAGAGATGCTGAATAGCACTCAAAGGTGCAGAAAGGAGAGGCACTCACTTACTTCTCTGATCATCAAAGTCTTAGCGCATCCAGGTACTATAATTGCAAGTCATATTGTTGTAGCCCAGGCTGGGCTTCCAAGTCACCCAATTCACCTCACCTCAATGGAATTTGATTTGATTCCTTGCATTGCCTGCAAATATACAACATTGAAGAAATTCACAGATTTTCCCTCTTGTTATCATTATCAACAAACTTGTACACATACCACTGTCAAGTAGGAATGAGGAAGAGGTTTTCAAATCTTTAGTGCTCCCATAACTTACCTTATGAAGCACCTACAGAGTGGAGCATCCATGATAATTAATGATAATTGAACTGGGTTGAAGTAAGATTCAGATGAAATCGCTCAGAATAACTTGGCATATGCAACAAAGCATTTGAATACAATCCTCCTTGTTTTTTTGTGGAAAGGATTACTGAAAATTCCTACAATTCTCATATTCTGCAAGTTAGTACATCATCTTTCATCCAACATACCTCTTCCACAAAGCGTTTCACAGAGTCCAATATGAAGCCTAATAACCATCGAAGCTTGTTGCAATAACATTGATAAAAACCTTTGGAGTATCAATTCTTTGATGTGATTGAACTAAGCAATTCATAAATGATGCTAATGACTCATGAGTCAAAAGAGCTGGGAGCCACATACAGATGCAACCAAACTCATGTGGGCCACACTTGAAAAAAAATTATACTAGTATGAATAAAAAAATCCTATCAGTCTAAATATCACTCATACAATGAGTATTTATTAACACAACAGAGACTTACACCCGAATTCACAGAATTAGGAAAAATAATCCAAGAAATTACAGATAATATCCCTTTCGTGCATGAATTTTTAAAGCAAAACAAAAATATGCCATTTATGGTTTAATGTTTAAGGAGGTACTCTGCTGTAGTAGTCGAATGTTTTAAAAACTGCTAGAAAGCATCACTGAACAGATTATGTGCCCTTGAGTTGACTGCACGCACCAAAAGTTTCGAGGTATGAGTACCATGGCTGAAAATTCATAATTATCGGCAGAAATTTTGCCATCCACTACAGTGGACACCATGCACGAAAGGGATATATTAAAAAATACAAAGTAAAAAAACTCAAGGACTAAGTTCATGCAGGGTGGGAGGATATAGGGGGGGAAAAAACCATATGGAAGTAATTAAGAGTAATAATATTCAGTCAGAGCAACTGCAACATTTGCTGATTGGAGGGTTATAGTGTTCATTGTGAGTTTCTTTTCACTGCAAAAGTGCATTTAGTCTTTGCAGGCCGTATGCGAGGCCTTCATGGGCTGCAGTTTGAGAACCACTGGTTTAGAGGATGTCCTGGAAACTCAAATTTCTGCAGGCATGCAGAAATTTAATTTCAGTTGGTTTTTCAGAGGTCAGTAATCCTTAAGTACTGGGCCCTCCATACTGTGGTTCTCACTTTTCTAAGTACTCAGTATGTGAACAGCACCACAAGAAATGGCTTCCTTATCTACTTCAAACAAGCATGTTTAGATTAGATCTACCACTACCCATGTCTTTGTTTTTCTTTCTGGTCTTCCTCTTATTTTCATCAGACTGGAGTTGGGAGAGCCTGAACAAATCATCCTTGTCCTCAGGTAGATCAATGTCACTCCCCCTAAGCTGATCAAAGAGTTCTATGTTATTGGACACTGAAATGCAAATTTACTGGTGCAATCTATGTTTTGACCCATTCCATAAGAGCTCTATGATAAGTCAGATATCCCTTTATTTATAAATAGTTTCACACACTATTTGGCAATGCAGTTTAACAGCATCATAATTTTAGGGCCAATAATGAGCAATCAACAATAGCTTTTATAATTGCAGACTATACAGGCAGTCATATTCCAAGAAGCACCAAGTTCACAAGCCCTGTTTTGATGCAGACTGAGTTCGATGAGGTGCACGCCTTTTTGGGAACTCTCTTTAATCCTACTATGGCTTACAGCGTGATCCATGTAAGCGATTTCAGCAGGAGTTTCAACATGTTTTTTGTTTAGCATGTGTACATGCCATGGAGTTTGAAGAGGATTTATATCAGACATATGAGTATCATGCACAATTAATTCAGCCATTGTTGGAGATAACCCTAACAAGTCCATTACAATCGATGATGGCACAAATGGTGATCTTATTATCTCATGAACCTACATGGTAGATGATGCAAAAGCAGATAACAAAGAGCAGGAAAATTAGTAGCAAATGAGATGACCAAGATTCCTCAGAAAGGTTCATAGAGATTTAATTCAAAACATGCAATCAAACTGAATTATTGGGTTTCAGGGGCATAAGCACTTTGCTCCAAACTTAGATTAATTTACCCTCACTTCCTCTCTTGGGTCTTTTCTGACCCAACTCCTCAAAAAGATATAAGCTCTTATGAAATTATTACTGGATGTAGTTTTTCCTTTGGGACTAGTTGGATGGTAAAATATACCTTAACAGGGAAATAATTCATAAGAGTACTCAAAAATACTCCAGAGAGAATATGTCACTTCAAGCTGGGAAGAAGCAAGGGTTAATTCTTTTCAGGTTCCAAGATATCGACTATTGCATTGTCAGAGGCAAATATAGACAGCTATCAAGCTGTTGCACTATTTCATATGGAACACAGATTAAAAGGACTGCAATAAGAACCATTCCTGAAGGAGAGCAATGAGGGCACCATGTCTTTATGAGGAGAGTTGAGGAAAGGAAGGGAAAGAAGGCCTAATAATGACAAATGAAATGAGCAAGCTCAACTCATTCATTGATTACAATGGGTCCTTTCTATGGCTAAACTAACATTTTTCCTTTTGTTAGACAGAATGGCAGGCCGGAAAAAATCATTTGGCGGGCCGGATTTGGCAGGCGGGCCATATTTTGCCCACCTGTCCTAGGTACAAGCCAAAACAAACTTGACAAAAAATATTTAACTTCAAATATGAAAATGAATAAGGTAATTAACTAACTAAAGTAAATAAATAAAAAACTCATTCTAGTATGTATTCACAACATTTGGTAGGGCTACTACATTAAGAATCTTATTTTTAACACTTGAATTCTAATCTCATGATACTGTAAAATGCTTCATCAAAGTGAATAGCATAATGACGTTATCCTGAAACACTCCAGACATGCAAACAATATTTCCTCTCATAAAAGATACTCTCATTTGAAACTTGTTTTTCAAAATAAAAAATCCTCAGCATAGCCAGTGCACATACAAATCCATTAATCCATGGAAACTGCATAAAAAAAAGAGATGATATTAATAAGTTGTTATATTCACCCCTCATGAATCATATCAAGATCCAATAGCGGGATGAAGCATTGCAACATGTACTGCCTGACATCTTGCATTCCACTAAGGACAAGGATAAGCTAGTAAAAGAGGTAAATCAAGAAGAAAGGAAAGTAATATCACAAAAAGACTTTACTGCAGGCTTTCAGCTTCTCAAGGACTCAATGCAAGCAATAGCATGGAGACAAGTTTTGAGCTCAGTGAAAGCATGAAATAATTGCTTCTGAAATCTTAAAAGCATGGCTATATCCATATGTTCTAAGAGAGCCATTCATATTGATTGGCATGCATAACATGAGGAGATAAAAAACTCTCAATGTTAGCACAAAATGAACAAGAAATCTGAATCTAAAATGTCTTCTACCACAGTAATAGCCTTCAAACTTTTATTTTACATAAAATATCAGAGAAATGCAAAAGAAACTACATGTAACATACTGAGTGGTCCAGAAAAAATCAGACTGAAAATGTCTTGTATGTTTCGTAAGATTTATATGTTTATATGGTTTATATGGGTCATGTATAATAAAGGTTATGTTTTCATTGAAGGGTCCTGAATAAGCAAGTAAGCATAAAGTAGTGGAACTGTGCCACCATGCCCTAGTTATCATTAGAGGAGAGGATACTCATGGTGGAATTTTATTCAGCATTGTTAATGGTTTATCAAAAGAAACTTGTAGTAACATTATTGATCCTCTCACCTATAACCTGGAAATGTGTGGAATGGAATAAAGAGCACTTGGAAAATATGATTATATGATGTAAGCCACACCAACCCCAATTTCAGCCTGGTTTTTCTTGGGTCACCCTGTATAAAAGGTTTGTAGACTTCCTGATGCAACAAAACAAACTAGCGAATGATTTATTCAGGATACACAATGATCTGAAGTCATCATTCAGGAATATAATGAGGAAAAGAATTCACAGATTTAAAAAAGTGCTAACCCTAAGGAAGATGGAAATGGTGTGACCTTGAAAATCAGACAGGAGTACATCCTCATGAATCACAACCTGAAAGAGGTGATAATTTCAGGGATATATCACAACTTAATGTCACATGGAGTAATTTTGGTACCCAAAATGAAATAGTTAGTTGAGAAAAAAAAACAGGAAAGAGAAACAATTTTGAAATAATTGTAATCCCTGGATAAATGCAAAGAAATAGTCATGATTATTTATTAACTGAAGAAAGCCATAAGGCCATCAATGAATACCATAAATCAATACAAATTCTCGTTTCTGATGGCTGCCAGTCATCAGAAATGAGAATTGTGCATTGCTGTGGACATATAGACATAAAATCCTACTGGACAAGAGAGGTTTGTCCCATATTCAAATCATTATGAAATATTAGTGTTTCATCTAAACAGGTCCTCCAAAATGCACTTTCATTATTTAGGCAGCTGTAGAGAGTACAAAGAGTGATTATAAAACTGGGAATTTTGGGTGCTGGACCAATTTGACTTTACAGAAGTCCACACAAAAGTCACCATGAACAGACATTTTAAATACACTCCTGAATTGAAGGACAACATATGCTAAGAGATTTGCCTCATACTGCAAGAATGCTATATGCAGCAGTGTGGAATATGCTGCTGCACAGAGCTAAGAAAAATAGCTGGAAAAAGAACCTTCAAAAATTATTTTTACTTCAATAGTGAAAAACTTCAAAGCACCCATTCTTTGATCTGCCTATGATCTGGCACATTGGAAATAAATTGTCAAACAGCTTCCATTGCTGTGGTAGAGCTAACAGCCATTATTCAAGAGAATTTTCCATGCAATAAGAAAATTCTTGAAATCAGAGGTTCCAAATGGAACCTTAGGGGGGTGACTAGGATAAGAGCCACCTAGTATGAAGTGGATATGCTTTCAGGATTTGATGATAATAGACCAACTCAGAATTGTAGATTTTCTCTTACAACTCCATGGTACTGAAGGGCAGAATGATTTGGTTCTTGGAGCTCCTTTGAATGAGGGTAGTACCAAGTAAATAACCATGTGTTCATCAATAATTATTATGAGCTTCTTCAGCTCAGCAAGGTTGATCACAAAACTGAAGTCAGTCCATAGAGATTTCATATACAAATAAGGACATCAAGTGGCTCTTTTATTGCTGATGCTCATTTTTTGTTGAATGCAGTTGGATGATCCCCCTACTGTAGCAGAAGCAGGAATTACTTAATTCACATTTCAGCCACTGATTTAGTCATGGACATCTTGAAACAGGAGATGTTGCTTAGTTGGATGTGGGGGGGGGGCATGTGCAATAAATAAAAAATGACTATAAAGAGTCTCACTGTGCCTCATAAAACTAGATTGGTGATGCCTGAGGAGTTGACAATATGCAAAAGAGTCTGGATTCTCCTCATCTGCTATTAGCCCACCAATCAGGATGGCCATGGCTTGACACAGTCCTTTCTCTCCTGCCCCTCGCATTGTTCACATAAGATAGTTCATGCAATTATCATGAATCATACATTTTGAAGAGAGGTAGGTTTAATTGGCTTTTATAAGTATGGGCAGGAAGTCTGCAAATGCTTTGCAGACCTTCTCATGCATCTCTGTGCAGACAAAGGGTGATGACTTCTACCCTCATTGGCACCATCAGCATGGTATCTTATTCAGTTATCTGTCCAATTTTCCACTATTGCAGAACTGCTCTGGTGAGTAAACATGAAATTTAAAGGAAATTAATATTTTTTCATCAAAATAGATAGGGAATTTGTAAAACCCTATAATATACAGGGTGAGTCAAAAGTCACAGGACAACTTTGAACAGCGATAACTCAGCAAGGAAGGCATTAACTTGTAAACAGTTTATTTGCATATGAAAGAGCATGTGTTAATTTGATGTAACAACATGGAAATTTGTATGAAATACTAATAAGGAATGGAATGAACCTGCACAAAACAGAAAGCATCATTTTTTCAAAATAAAAGTGATATTTAGGGCACAATGGATGCCCCATTTGCGATTATTTTCTGCTAATTTTTGCTGCTCCAAATGGTTTTCTGATACTGCTGATGAGCTTTCTTTTGAGGAACGTGTCGCCATCATTAATTTCTTTTCTATCTGTGAAGGAAATCTTTCTGAAGTGAAGTGTCATTTGCTTTGAAGACAGGTGGATAGGCTGGGTCAGGCCTATTGAGTGGCCTCCCAGGTTGCTGGACCTGACTCCACTCAACTTCTGGCTGCAGGGTCTCATATAAAGACCAGGTATATGCCAAAAATTTGTGCATGATCAATGAACTGAAGCAACACATCACTGAGAGGATTGCTGGAGTTGCCCTTTGGTGATGGCTCACATTATTGAGCTTGATGGTGTTCAATATCATGGCCAGTAATTACAGTCATTTTTACACCAAATAAATACATGATTTTTTTTTCAACTTGCATATTTGTTAATTAGCACATGCTCTATCCTATGCAAAAAAAATTTGAAAATTAATACCTTCCTTGCCAAGTTATAGCTGTTCAAAGTTGTTCAGTGACTCTTGACTCACCCTGTATAACATAGGGTAACTTGGGGGAATATGGCCCTTTACAATGAATCCCTTAACAGACTGAAGAATTAGTATGGGAAAATTTAAAAAATAGTTCTATCAAAGAGTACATGCAAGTTTTGAAATGTTTAGACCTGTTCATTAATCTAGTTCTCACAGGAATTTGGGACACATTGATGCTTTGAAAGTCATATGCATAAGATTCTTCAACTCATGACCATGAAACAAATATGACCCTTGAGCAACTTAAGCATATATTTCCTAATAGCTGCACAGATAAAGAAATCATTTGTTCAAAGTGATTCTATGGTCCCTCCAGAATGACTTTGGAAAGTGCTAACCCCTTCACTTGCTTCTTTGCTGGGAGCATTGTCAATTTTGTCATGCAAGCCAATATGGGGGAATATGGCCATCTTAATTTTGGGCAATATGTACACATACTTGATTTCATGGTAGCACCACACTGACCTATTGGTAGTGTCAGCCTCCTTTCATGTGGGACCTCAGGCAGCAAAAGATCATCCTATGCACATCCTCTGGATATATGGATAGACATACTGGACATCTGGACAAAATATGCAGTACATGAGGAGGCAGTGCATGAGGATACCCTTGTGCACCACCTCCTGGACATCCATTTGACATGCTCAAGAAATTTTTGTGGCACGAAATTTGAATGCAGGTATATATCCCTTGTACAAATAGTTCAAATATGATTCTGTGATTTTTTTGGCACTATTTATGCATACATGCAAAAACTATACAATGGTTTTCCTGCATTTTAAGACCTCATAGTTCACACTCACAGTGCATGTTCACTTTGATCTGTGGTTGATCACTCCTCTTACACCCACAGTCTCTAGATACAATCTCCCAATCATGTGCAAAGCTACTGAGAGTCAAGAGAATTGCAATCCTGCTTTTCACAACAGCTCATTGAATCAGGTAAGGATGTAGACTTTTTTGCATGTCCTCAATGCAGTTAATGTGTTTATTTTTCAACTGATGAGTTTCCTTTGCTATGTTTCTTGAGAAGTGGCCAAATCCCCCCCAACAATAGGGTTAATATATGGCCTCTTGGGACCAACTTGGAAATGATCCAAAGGCGCAATATCAATGTGTTTTTTTCCATGTGCCTTGCTGAGATTTAGTGAAGGAGATATCAGTCAATAATTTAGAAACATAATAAAAGTCAAGTTCGACCTTGATGGGCCGTTAAAACCAGGTTCCTTTTTTTTGGGCCATATTCCCATAAATTACCCTATGGTCTATGTCCAGTCAAAATTACCTCCTAATAAAGGAAGCCAAAGAGCCTGACAGACTAGGGCAACAAATTCCATGATTTTCCTCCTGTTCTGCCCTCACCCCTTCTCAACAGAATTGTAAAAATAGATAGGGCTGTTGAAGGGGTTGCAAGTACGAGGGATGTTCAAATATAACAAGAATTTGACTAAAACATTTTATTGACTGAACATAGCGAAATTTCACTTACACTATTTTTCATCATAGTCCAACTTCAACTGCAATGCACTTCTGCCAGCGTTCTGGAAGCTTCTTAATTCCGGGTTCAAAGAAATCTTTTGATTGATTACCTATCCAATCATGCACAGCTTTGATCACATTGTCATTATTGTGGAACCTCTTTCCTCCTAAAAATTCCTTCAGTGGTCCAAACAAGTGATAATCAGACGGTGCCAGGTCGGGGCTGTATGGTGGATGCGGCAGTACATCCCATTTCAAATTTCAGAGAGCTTGCATGGTCAAAGCAGCGGTGTGAGGACGAGCGTTGTCTTGAAGGAAGCAGACTGCAGATTGGGGTACTCTTTGTTTTGATTGGATTGCTGGCTTCACTTTTTTAGTTAGGAGATTAGAATAATACTTCACGTTGATAGTTCTTTGTTCTATGAGGAAGCCCACGTAAATTATCCCCTTTGAATCCCAAAAAAATGACACCATTAACTTTCCTGGTGAAAAAACGGTTTTTGCTTTTCTTGGAGGTGGAGAATTTGTGTGTCGCCACTCCATACTCGCTCATTTTGACTCCGGAGTAAAATAGTGCACCCAGGTTTCATTGCAAGTTATTATAGACTCCAAAAAATTTGTCTCCTTCTTTTTCATATCTCTGAAAAAGTTGAGTAACAGCCACCAAACGTCTTTCTTTGTGTTCCAGTGAAAGAATCCGTGGTACCCACCTTACGCTCACTTTCCTAAATTTCAGCTCACTGTGCACAATTTCTTCCACACTCCCTACACTTATCCCAGTCTCCTGTGAATTTTACGTATGGTTATGCGACGATTTTCTCTAATAAGGCCGTCAATTTTGGTCACATTGTCTGGAGTGACAGAAGTTCTTGGTCTTCGAGCATGAGGTTCATTCTCTGTGCATTCTCGTCCTTCCTTGAATGATTTGGCCCAGCTATACACCCTTGCCTGTGACAGACATTCTTCACTAAACTGAGCATGGAGTCTGGTATAAATTTCAGAAGGAATGACACCTTCGTTTGTAATAAATTTAATAATAATACGCTGTGCAACACTACTTGGTACTTGCTGCTCAGACATCTTGACTGCAACTGATAGGGGATATAGAGAGGGATCAGACTAGGCCTTGTTGCAAGTTTAGACATGTTTCTACTTGTCAGTGAAGTCATGTTCAGACAGGTTGAATAGCCTTTGTACAATAACCAAATTCTTGTTTATATTTGAACACCCCTCGTATTTTTAAACATTATCTTTGTATGGCTAAATAAAAATAAGATCTCTTTAAAACAAGAAAGCACAAAATAGAGAATCTGGCAAACCCAGTGGATTCTCTCCTCACTGATAACACTAGGATGGCAAGTCAAGTTAAGCACTCCATGGCTGTCCACAATAAAAGTGTCAGGGGGATTCCATACCTGAGAATTCTGATCAGGAATAGACTAAAAATACTTTAACACGTTGACGACCAGCCTATTTTTGCTTGTCCGCTGCGTGGGACCACACACATTTTTTTTGTCAAAAAATGCGTCCTGCCATCAGGACACATGGTCCCAGAAAACATTTTTTTTTGCAGAGTTTTTTTAAATGTTGAATTTTTTGGAATTTTTATCAGTAATTACGA